>CM076579.1:1171665160-1171837197 GCA_034641835.2 Pinus albicaulis | reverse complement strand
ATATGACATCGGTTTTTCAAATCATTTGTGGTGTCGGAATCAGAATGAAAAGATCTATGTAACCATCCTATTTTAAACGCAATTATGTAACTTTCAATTTTTAGAAAAATTTATAAACTCCTGATCACACCTCCCCGTTGGGAAGCTTTTGTACCCCAAAAGGCTTTGATTACCTGTTTATTAGATGAGGGTACAACTCCCTCACCTTTCTAACTTCCATCCACTTTGTATTGCTTGGCTTACTACCTTTGAGAAAAACTTGAAGGTTGTCAACACTACCCATCTTGGATGCTCTTTTCCTCTTGTCAAGAATTGTATCTTCCTTGATCTCATCCAGAAATTTTGGCGAGAAATATTCAATAGAAGGCAACTGAACATCACTTCCTTGATCATCGATCAAAGGTAGCTAACAAAAACGTAAATTTTTAACATTAAAAACTGAATAAATTTGCATATATGAAGGAAATTCAGGTTGAAATTCATTGTTAGCAACTTGCTTTATGATCTTGAATGGACCATAGTGAACGGGTTTGAGATTTTTACCTTCCCCTTGCATCCTTTCTTTGCTTATTTTCAACCATAAATCATCTCCTTCTTGAAACTTGTGATCAAATCTATTTTTTTCACACCTCTCCTTGTATTTTCTTTGACCTTTCTCAAGCTATTATGTAATATCCCAAAAATGGATTTCTCAGCAAATCATGCCTGAAAAACGCATTTTTTAGGAATTTTTGCTTTATCTATCATAAAAAGTGTTTAAAAACACTCAGAAACCCACTCCAAATACATCAGAAACTTTTACTCAGCTTTTATGGGAAAAAACGTGGGGAAAAGTGAGGATTTTGGCCCTAAAATGAGTGTATAAGAAAATATACGTAAAATGAAGGGTCAAGATTATGTAATATGTTATATTAGTTCAAGACAGATATGAATGTATAATTTTAGCAAAAAAAAAGGCGTTTTACTAAGTTAAACAGTTCCTCCTTCCCGACTAGTCAAGAAAAACCTTGATTTCCCATGACTTTGAGTATGCAGAAATTTATTGAAGCAAGGGCAGCATATTTTCTAAAGGTATAAGATGTAAAAAAGTATGAAAAATCAGAGAATTATTTTAGGAACATGGCATAGGCATTAAGCAAGGTTAAAAAACAGTTCTACATAGAAAATCCCTCAAGATTGAGGTGCTACAAGAAAACAGAATGACCTAGAAACCCTTCAGCGTTATTTCCAGGAGGCTGAAGCTTATTTTTATTATATTATAGATCCAAAACTAATAAATACATGAAAACAGATATCTATAATGAAACAAAATGCCCAAAGGGCTCTTTATTACATTCCCATTGGGAATTTCAGCAATACATGAAAATGCCGGAGTAGCTGGGCAGCTACGGAAACTCTAGAACTAGAAATATATAGAGAAGTCTGAATAATATTAAAATATATGAAGTAAACCTCCTCCAATGGATCTCCAAAGTGGAAGGCTGATCCTTACACTTGAGATCCCACCCTCCAATCAATCTACAAAAGCCTGCAGCAAATGCAATATGAAAATAACGCAGCTATTGGAGAAAAATGCGTAGTAGGGGCAAGAATATGTGTTGTAATGATGCCAAGAACTGAAAATAATCTCTCAAGCTTCCAAACTGATATTCCAAAGGAAAAAAAGACTCTCCCTCTGAAAAACAAGTAATGGAAGTGGTGTTGTGGAGTCTCCGTGGAAACACCCTACAACACAGTATTATACTGCTGCAGTAATAACATTGTCCTGGAGGATGATGCTTCAGTCTCGAACCAAAATAATGATGGGACAACCTCACCCGAGTAGGCACTCGAAGTCCCCTAGGGCTGAGGGTGAGATCTCCGAACGGAGACACTCGGTGCACTAAACAATGCTGCATACTAGTTAAACAACCAGCGTGCTCAAGAAGTCTAGATGACCAACTCAATATAATAAACATATGCATTAATGGAAATGGATCTCCTCACCTCCATTTATATAGCGATTGGAGACTCCTCATGGGCCCTTCCTCTAGAAGCTTCCCTCCTATGTAGTGCTTTCCAACTCATACCCTTCGCTGGTTGACTTGGTCAAACCTCTTTGCAAATATCTCCTTTCACACATGAGGGTGTGAAATATAGTTCCATGGCTGATCCATTTTCATACTAGAGGGATTTTATTTATGTTTTTATTATCTTTTGGCATCTTTACCCAATTATTCATCTCCTAAATGAGTTTAGAAAAAAATTAATGTTCCAATTTATTGAAGAAAAATTTGGAACATTACAATCCTCCGATCCCAAATATTGCTTGTCGCCAAGAAACTGCAAGGATAGAACTGAAGAATCTCCACTCAAGGCATGGATTCTAGAATATAATGAGGAACATCTCCCTCATGTGTATCCTCCATCCCCAAGCAATCATCCAAACAAAATGAGCCACCTCCCAACAAGACAACTCCTGAAAATCTCCTTCCACCTCAAGCTCCGGTAATGAAGGTGGGCTAAAAATATGAACTTGGCAAGCATCATAGCTTACCCCATGTTGTCCTTCTCTCCACTCATGACAAGTGTAGAGTGTATGCTGATCCTATGCTGCAAAATTGTTGCCATCCAATGGAAAAGTGAAGAACAATCCTCCAAAGAAGGCTCCTCCAACAATGAAGAACAAGCTGGCCCAAAAAAATTCATCCATGAAGAATAGGACATGGTCATCATGGAACATCCTAATGAGAGGTTTTCTGAAGGTTTTACATGATGATACATGATGTAAACAATTTCTCACAAGGATACGACGCAATCTCATCCATTGCAACTTCAGAAAATTACATGGCAAGCAATGTCCATGATTCATCACATCTACTAAAGGATAGTAAATGGCTAAATGTAACAACAATAATACATGATCAAGAACTTTCCCATGGCTTTACAATAGATTAATATCAATATTATGACCCACCTCAAAAGGGAACAAATATTTGGCTGTGGTGGCCATATGTCCTCTCATGCTCCCATTAGAACATGTAGTGTAGAAATTGTGAGAATTCTTCCCACTCATGGACACATCCATCTCATGTGTCTCCCTCATAATCAAGCCTCCCATACAAATCTAATCTATATCAGAAAATGGATACATGATCAGTAGCAAAATAAAGAAAATGCTGGAGGTTACAAGTGATGCAAGAAGGTACCAATAGCTTTCCCCGTGGTGACAACGCAATTTTACAAGTTGCTTCTTGATAAGAGTACATGGAAAAATGTTTCTTTTTACATGGTTAATCATGCATGTCTTAATATCATACATGCTATAGTGCAGAAAATAAACATACATGTAGTGATAAAACATTTTCCCAAGGCCAAAAATGAGATGGCTACCTCCATCATGTAGATTGGCCCAATACAATTCATGGAGCAATTTGACAAGCTTGCCCTCTTGTGAAGCAATGCACAGCATAAGAATGGTAAGAGTGTGCAAATCAAAGAATGTATAGACAATATTCTCGCCATATGCTGGAAGTAAGATGGTACATGGGTCCATACATGAGTCCTTCATAGTGTTTTGGCATGCTATGAAGAAGAATGAACCATGTGTTGTAAAAATATAATCCTCCTTATGCTTGAAAACCCAAGTCAAGAAGAATATGCCATAGATGTCTCTATCATCATTACCTCCTCTTTGTTCATCAAGTGCAACAAATATGAAGTGATCCTGGGACCTATGGGTTATGGATCCACCATATCTCTGCTGGGCACACTTCATCCATAAGTCTTTACTCCAAGGTGACAATGCTGTGAGCTTATGCAAATAAGCTCCTATCAATACACAACTATTTTCTTTGACATGCTCCTTGCCAAAGATTCTTCCAATAATGCTGCAAAAAATGTGGAATAATTCCCAAGATGGAAGTGCTTCCCAATCATCATCAAAGACCAAGGAGATAGTGCCATCCCCTCCTCCTGCAACATCATACAAAGTGTGAGAGCAAATCTGCCCTTGCTCTCCCAAGAAAAGCAACAAAGTATTTTTTTGTCTCCTCATACTTCCATCATACAACTCATGTGATGAAGACACATCAACATCATGCATCCATTCTCTATGCCACTCAATGATGCAAGTATCCTGCGTATTTTCTCCATCCTCCTACTCTTAGGAAGAGTGTTTTCCAAGTGATAGCCAAACTCTTTCAAGAATAACCAGTGCAGCCAAGCCTCCTACTGCCCGGTATCATAGATTTGTAAGTACCCTACTAGTTCCTTGCTCATCAACCACATCCACTCAATCACCTGTGGATGCCTCCTTCTCCTCATCCTGGTACTCCTCCCATGAGGGCTACCATCCTCCCAAATCAAATTCCTGTCTTTGCACTTTATGGGATTTTGAAATGTAAGCTTCTCAAGGATCAATGAGACCCTATCAAGAATCAAATAGGTGGTAGGAAAAAAATTCCCATCATGATGTGTATGGCTCAAGGGATGCCGAACACAAGCATGAGAGTTGTTATCCATCCTGAGATGTCCTCCATCTTCTATCTGCTCTTGTGAGAAGGGAAGAAAATCATTGCATTCCATGGTTTTTCGAAGTGCATCTCCAATGAGATCTCTCCTTGAGACCTCCCTTTCATCCATAGTCTTCCAAAACCAATGAGGTCTTGGATCTGAAAGTATAAGTTCCTCTTCGAGCTGAGAAGAGCTCATTGAGAAAGTGTCATTTTGAAGGGAGAAAAGGTTTCTTACTCCAAGATGTCTACCATCAATATTCAAGGCTTCAAACCCCAACCTCCAATGTGATGTACAATCCAACAATGGCTCATGAGAATGATGGTTTGATTCCTTCTCGAGTGTTCCATGTTCGACATTGTAGTGCAACCAAGCTGCTCTATAGTAGCAATGAGATTTGACTCTTGTTCATGCAAAAGTAAATATCCACATTGATCAAAATAATTTTCTGCAAAAATGGAATGTGGAAATATTTTCATACCTTGATGTGCATTTGGAACTTCTTGTAGGGCTACAAGAGTCCCTTCCTCAAAAGTGTTGGCTGCCCCAACTGTTGATGCATGTGGCTGCTCCTCCATGAGTGGGAAAACGTTATCACAAGCCTCCTCAAGAGGTGATGTGATCTCTTCTTTCTTTATTCTTTCTCCATCAAAGGTTTGGATCAAAATTTTAGTGAACTTTGCAAAATTCTTCACCCTTGCATGGCTCAAGTGGCTGCACCACCAATCATAGGCCTCACCCTCCAAATGCAGTGTTGAGATTTCAACAGCTTCTTTCCCTACTACAGGATGTAGTAGGAAAAATGCCTCCAACTTCCTCACCCAAGTTCTTTCATTAGATGACCCATCAAAGGTAGAGAACAAAAATCTATTACCTTTGATTTCTTTTCTGCTGCATGGTCTCTTCTCTTCCTTCAGCTAGATGAAATGAGGAAAATATAGAGTCTCCCTGAAGGCTCTAGGTTGAGATCTATACTCAACAAGGTAATCAATAAGAATCTGATGATCCAAATATCTTCCATCCTCAATATCTTCTTCTTGATGAGAATAGGAAGCGCATGGTACTTCCTCTTCTTTTTCTTCAAACTTCTTGACCTCCTCAAAGGTGGATGCATTTCCTCTGGATCTGGAAATAGATGAGAATAAACTCATATTTTTCAATGTTCTGATCTCCTTGGGCTTAGACTCATAGGGATCAGTTTATCCCTCATACATGGGAAAAGGTGACCTCCCAGTGGTATGCTGCAACTTTGAACTCTGCGTGCTAGATCCCCCATTGTTCCATTCACTTTCATCGTGCCTGAGCTGACAGTAATCTTTGAAAGGAAAAGCTGCTCTGAATTCTTCCCCCATGGACTGCAATTTACGAAAATAATATCCAAATGGTATATGATCATGTTTCCTCCCTTTCACACTTGGTACTAGAGGTAAGAATGTAGGCATTGTGATCCTGGTTGGCCTACTGAAGGCTGGTGAATGCTGGTCACACTGTTGTGAGATCCCCATATTTGTCACCTCTATGGCCTCTGGTGGGTAAGATTCTGCCTACCCTCTTTTTTCATAGAAAAATTTCCCCACGGTTTCTCTTCCGGTGTCATAGATAACTAGCATCCACAGGCTGAGCCAGAACTATGCTCTGATACCACTGTAATATCCCAAAAATGGATTTCTCATCAAATCCTTCCTGAAAAACACATTTTTCAGGAATGTGTGCTTCATATGTCATAAAAAGTGTTTAAAAACACTCAGAAACCCACTTCAAATACTACATCAACTTTTACTCAGCTTTTATGGGCAAAAAGGTGGGGAAAACTGAGGATTTTGGCCCTAAAATGAGTGTATAAGAAAATATGCATAAATGAAGTGTCAATATTATAGAATATGTTAGATTAGGTCAATAGGGATATGCATGTCTAATTTCAGAAAAAACAAAGGCGTTTTACTAAGTTAAACAGTTCCTCCTTCCCGACTAGTCAAGAAAAACCTTGATTTCCCATGACTTTGAGTATGCAGAAATTTACTGAAGTAAGGGAAGCGTATTTTATAAAGGTATAAGATGTAAAAAATTATGAAAAATCAGATAATGATTTTATGAACATGGCATAGGCATTAAGCAAGGTTAAACAATAGTTTTACATAGAAAATCCCTCAAGATTGAGGTGTTGCAAGACAAGAGAATGACCCAGAAACCCTTCAGCGTTATTTCCAGTCTCCTGAAGCTTATTTTTATTATATTACAGATATGAAACTGATAAATACATGAAAAAAATATCTATAATGAAACAAAATGCCCAAAGGGCTCTTTATTACATTCCCCTTGGGAATTTCAACAATACATGAAAATGTCGGGGTAGTTGGGCAGCTACGGCAACTATGGAACTAGAAATATATAGAGAAGGCTGAATAAGAGTAAAATATCTGAATTAAACCTCCTCCAATGGATCTCCGAAGTGGAAGGCTGATCCTTACTCTTGAGATCCCACCCTCCAATCAATCTGCAAAATCTCGTAGCAAATGCACTATGAAAATAATGCAGCTATTGGAGAAAATTGCGTAGTAGGTGAAAGAATATGTGTTGGCCTGATGCCAATATCTTAAAATAAGCTCTCAAGCTTCCAAAATAATCCTCCAAAGGCAAGAAATACTCTCCCTCTGAAAAACAAGCAATGGAAGTGGTGTTGTGGAGTCTCCACGGCAACACCCTACAACATAGTATTATGCTGCTGCAGAAATAACGCTATCCTGGAGGATGATGCTTCAGTCTCGAACCAAAATAACTATGGTACAACCTCACCCGAGTAGGCACTCGAAGTCCCCCGGGGCTGAGGGTGAGATCTCCGAACGGAAACACTCGGTGCACTAAACAATGCTGCAGACTAGCTAAACAACCAGTGTGCTCAAGAAGTCGAGATGACCAACTCAATATCATAAAAATATGCATGAATTGCAATGGCTCTCCTCCCCTCCATTTATATAGCAATTGGAGACTCCTCATGGGCCCTTCCTCTAGAAGCTTCCCTCCTATGTAGTGCTTTCCAAATCATACCCTGCGCTGGTTGACTTGGTCAAACCTCTTTGCAAATATCTCCTCTCACACATGAGGGTGTGAAATATGGTTCCATGGCTGATCCTTTTCCATACTAGAGGGATTTTATTTATGTTTTTATTATCTTTGGGCCTCTTTACCCAATTATTCATCTCCTAAATGAGTTTAGACAAAATTTAATGTTCCAAATTATTGAAGAAAAATTTGGAACATTACATGTTATTGAACTTGTTGATGTATAATCTGAATTTTCTCAATGAAATTTTGAGCCTTGTCAATATCACTATGCCCATCGATTGCAACATCCTTCTCAAAGATGAAGTCTAATGGCAATTTTCGCAAATACCCAAAGCATACTTCAAAAGGTGATGTATTTGTAGAAGAGTGCTTTGCCTGGTTGTAAGCATGTTGAATGTAATGTAGTTGCTCATCCCACAACTTAGGATATTTTCTGCAATATCCTCTCAATAAATGCACAAGAGTTTTGTTCACCACCTTAGTTTGGCCTTCAGTTTGCGGATGAAAAGTAGTACCCTTTTTCAACTTTGTGTCCATTATAATCCAAAGATTGGACCAAAAATTCCCAATGAAATTGGAATCCCTGTCACTAACAATAGAAGTAGGCAATCCATAATGAACCCATACATGTTGAAAATAAAGTTCAACATTTTGTTCAACATTAATGGTTTTCAAAAACATGGCATAAGTATACACATTTTACTGAATCTATCCACAACTACATAAAGATAATCATGTTGTTTACTTGACATAGGTAGACCTCCAACAAAGTCCATGGAGACACTCTCCCATGGCCTTGATGGTACCGGTAGTGGTGTGTACAACCCAAGCTTCCTATTTCTAGGCTTGCTTGTTGCACACATAGAACAATCTCTTATAAAACATGACACACTATCTATCATGCGAGGCCAATAGCAATACCTCTGTAGATGTGCCACTATTTTTCTTACCCCAAAGTGTCCAACAATAAGAGATGAATGAGCTTCTCTCATGACACCTAGCCTCTCTCCTCGTGGTATACACAACTTGCCCAAATGAAATAGCAAATTGTTATGCATTTGATAATCATTTTATTCAACTTGATTCCCTTCACTCAAACTAGAATACACATCTTGAAAATCAGCATGATGTGCATATTTGAGTAAATTAGAAGCACTTATAATTGGTCTTGAAAGCATATCAGAAAACTTATTGAAAATACCTTTACTGTACCTTATAACCAAGTGAGACTATTGAAGAAATCCCATCCACCTGAAATGTCGTGCTTGCTACAATTTTGTTTGCGACTGCAAGTACTATAATGGTTGGTGATTGGTATGTACAATCGTCTCTTTACCCATCAAGTAGTGTTTCCACTTCTTCACGCTTTGTACCAACACATATAGTTATTCTTCATATGTAGGATAATTAGTTACAACACAATTGAATTTTTTAGAATGAAAAGCGATAGGCTTACCATGCTGCAAAAGAACTGCGCCCATGGCATAATCACTAGCATCAGTTTGTATCTCGAATGCTTGTCTCAAATTCAGTAATGCAAGGACTGAAGCTGAACTGATCTTGTCTTTTAAAGCTTTGAAATCTTGTTGTTGTTTTCCTCCCCATTGCAATTCTTTCTTCACACTTGTCACTGCATGCATAAGAGCTTATATGGCAGAAAAATTAGCAATAAAATTTCTCCAATACTGTTCTGCACCTAAGAAACTTCTTACCTCGGTTACTGTTGTGGGTGTGGGCCAATTCACAATGGCATCCACTTTAGAGGGATCAATTCTCAATTCGCCTCCTCCTATGATCTGTCCCAAATAAACCAAAGAAGTATTTCCAAACTCACACTTTGACATCTTAAGGAATAATTTCTCTTTCTTCAAAACATCAAGCACCCTATTCACATGCAAGACATTTTCTTCTCTTATTTTGTTGAAAATTAATATGTCATCTAAGTACATAGTCACCAATTCATCAATAAACGAACGCAAAACACTATCCATAACATGCATGAAAGTATTCGGTGCATTACACATACCAAATGGCATAACCGACCACTCAAAGAGTCCTTGTTTGGTTTTGAATGAAATTTTTCATATATCACTTTCTATAATTCTTACTTGATGATATCCACTTCGTAAATTTAACTTATTAAAAAGCTTTGCTTATTTCATATAATCAAGAAAATCATCTATCCTTCGGAGTGGGTATCCATTTTTTACCGTTATCTTGTTCAAAGCTCTAAATTCTACACACATGTGCCAAGTTACATATTTCTTCAGAATCAAGACTATAGGTGAACCGCATGGTGAGGTGCTTGGACTTATGATCACATTGTCTAAAATTTCCTTGATTTTTCTCTTCATTTAATCGTAATCCATTATTGACATGCAATACATGTCAATGTTTGGAAGAGGACAATCTTGCTGCAACTGAATCTCATGTTGAATCTCCCTTTTTTGAGGCAATCCTGTTGGCTCCTGAAACATCCCATGATGTGCATCAACTACATCATATAAATCTGATTTCAAATTAGTATCACAACCCTCAAATGATTCATGATTAACATCAACTTTAGGCTTAATCATTAGAAGAGCAAAATTCTTACTTGAATTTACTAGCCTCTTTACCTGTCCAACATTTACCATAGCAATGTTTTTCTTCTTACGATGTGCTCTAACAATGTACTCCTTGCCATCCTTGAATAAATGGTATTTGTTCTTATGGCGATGGAAGATCTCTTTCCTGTCATACAAGTAAGGACTCCCCAACACAATACCTGTAATCTCAAGCAGAACCACATCTAGTTCAACTGTGTCAACAAAATGTGCAGTGATTGTAAACTGCAATATACACTTCTTTGAAACCTGTAAATTTTCATCCTTACAAATACAACCAAGTGGATATGGTTTTGGATGTGGTATGTCCTCCAGATTAATTTCTTGACCAAGTATTCAGAGATTAAGATTGATTTTGACCCACTGTCAAACAATGTGTCAATCTTAGTATGTTTGGATATGACCCTCACATGAAGCAGTTCAATTCTTTCTTCTTCATTTGGAGCATGTATATGACAGTTTGATGCACTAGTACTAGGTTTAGTTTCAATTTCTTTCCCCTTCATTCTCTTCAATCCCATGGCTGTAATTTTAGATTCATCACCTGAATCCTCTCCTAAATCATGTTGAGTTGTAGCTACAATTTTCTGTTTCGCTTTGTTGTTGAAGTACTTGGGATTCTTTTCAGGATGTAATTTCCAACAATGATTTTCATTATGGCCTTCTTTTGAACAATATTTAAAAACCACTTTTTCTCGCTCTTTATTAACAAATGCATTCTTTTTTCTTTTACCTTTTGAGGTCTTCTCTTTGTTTTTCCCCTTAAAAGGCTTCTTTCTACCCTCTTCAGAAATGTTTTTCCCTCTAGCTTCTAGATGTGTGGCCTGATCAAATACCTCATCTAGACTTGTGGGGTTAAACATGAGAATAATATGTTTTAGGTAGCTATGTAAGACTCCTATGTACTTGAGCAAAGTATCTTGGCTCTACAAATCTACCCCTAATAAGAGAGCTCTTCTTCTAAATTCTTGGGTGTATTCTTGCACATTATGTCCTTTCAATTGTCTAAATTTTTTCCAGTTCATTACGGATTTCTGCATATGAGCTAATGGATAAAACTATTGTTTTATTGCAATAATGAAATTAGTCCATGATAGAATAATCTTACCATGCTTCTTGATCTCCTCCTTTTTCTTGGCTTCCCACTAAACAAGTGTTGCACCTTCCATTCTAAATGAAGCTAATTAGATCTTGGTATCATCATATTGAAGGTCCTAGATTCTCAAATAGACCTCCAATTGCCTAATCCAATTATCAAGCTTTTCTGCATTGACTTCACCATTAAACATTGGCAATTCAAACTTAACATCAAGTTTTAAAAAAGGACTTTTACTAGTGTTATTTGAATTGTGTGACTGATGTACTGAAAATGAAGTAGAGGATGATGATGATGAGGGTGAGGATGGTGACTTTCCACTACCTCCATTTCCTCCATTTCCCTTCTTTGACTTATCTTCATCATTGTGACCTCCTGATGATCCCTGTCCTTCCTTCTGAAGTTTGGATCCTTCTCCTTCAAGTTTCTCATTCCTTTCTTGATAAAGGATTATAACCAACTCAGTCAAGTCAATAAATGCTTTCCTTAACACTCTTTCTTCCTCATTGGGATCAAATTATTCATGGATTTCTCCTTCCTCTTGAGACATGCTTAATGCTACTTATGCTTCCTTAGGAGGTGAACTAGGTAGTGAAGATTGTGGAAATATTTCTCTCCTTTGTTGTGGCTCACTTTGAGACTCTCTTGCTTCCACCAATTTGCCTTCTCCTCTCTTGAGCTTGAGCCTAGTAAGCATGTAACACTTTCAAATAGTTAAACAAATATTTGCACAAAATAACATCAAAGAATAAACTCTAGCTCTGATACCAACCTAATCTGAAAGGACTGTATTTTTTTGATGTGCTAAGTGTCTTTTCAATTATAAAACATGTGCATACTTGTATCCATTGTTTTCTTAAGGATTGAGGATTTTAACCATGAAATATAGATTATTTTAGTGAATTAGAAGCATGAAATAAGAGAAAATAACACTGAACAACAATGTATAACAGAGAAATAAAAAACCACGTATAACACATGATAAGGTATGATGATAAAAACACCCTCCTGTGCTACATCTCGCAGTCCAGCCCCAATGCAAAGATCATTATGCTCAAAATGTTTCAAATACATGTGTTACAAAGCTTCAATTGTTATTTTCTCCGCATCAATGTCAATCATAATTAGTCTTGATTGATTCTGTCTACCTGCTTTAGTATCATCCTCCAAGTCATTCTCCCAGTAATTCCTAGAAAACCTCCACTACTCATGGAGAAATCCACCTAAATTCAGTTAAAATATCCAAAACCCAAAATTAGGTGCGCGATCTTACCGCTACTAAACCGTATAAAAATTTAATGTTAAAGGTGGGGGTAATATGCTGTCCCCAAAACCCATGGTTACACAATGTGCAGCGGAACACCGTTACAAATCAAAGACTTGGAAACCAGTTAGAATGAGTGACACTAATGTACATAGATTCTTCGTTAACTTAACTCATGAACTTGTTCAATCCGTGGACATTATAGTTGTTTTAAGTTTCTGAAACTGGTTATAATAAGGAGTTGCAATATGCTGCAGCAGATAGGCATGAGGATTCATTGGACTGTTGATGCTGCTGGGACCGCCAGCGCCCTAACTCCCAGAGCAAAGAAATAAAGAAACAGGAAACTTTGGAGCCGTATGCATTGATCCTTGTATAGAATAAATTCTTATGGCTCATTGCTTCATGGGTGGTGTGGTAAATAGCCTGTCGAAGGTTGCGGGTCGAGCCCAATGCCCTCCATAAAATTTTATTACACCTTCCAGGGGACACATAGCAGCCTAAGGGCTAACCATGTGTCACCCTCCAATTGTCCACAAAAAAAAAATGTACATCCCATCCAACGAATAAAACAGTGCCTCTTTTCATCCTTTGACTGGTTTTGAGAAAATGAATATTCTTTGGAATATTCCTTTTTTGTTGACTGTGCACCCTCATGATGACTGGGCATCCCAGTCAAACCTGTCGTAAAATTTAGCTATTTGGGAAATTTATCATAACGTGATATACCCTCATATGACATCAATTTTTTGAACCGTTTATGGCGCCAGAATCAAAACAACGAGATCTATCCAACCATCTTGGTTTCAACCCAATCTTGTAACTTTAAATTTTGAGCAAAAATTATGAACTCCTGATCAAAAAGTGTCTAGTGTTTGGTGGAAAATCCTGATCAAGTTATTCAATGCCTTGTCCATGCTAGGGAGGGGGAGGTTGATGGTCTCTTCCACGCCCTCCTCTTCTGGAACGCTCTCGTTCATGGACCCTAATTTTTTGGTACAAAAATTATTTTTCCTTAGCATTAAGCTCCCTGATCTTGTAGAGTAGTTTGAATGTGAGAATGAATGTCCCTTGGTGGAATAATGCCTCAGTTCATATCCCGAACAAGGTATGAGTTCCCCGCCTTGATTTTTTCACAACCTTCCCTTATGCATTGAATGCTATTAGCAGGGATGAAAAAGGAGAGTTGCCACCCATCCCTTTGCATTAATATGCTAGATCATGCAAGCATGAGGAGCTTGATAGGCATCAAATTTCAAGAGGACACCCAAATCCAAGGTGCTAAATTCATACAACATAGTTTCATATTTTCCAATAGATAAAAATTATGACAAATAAAATACTTATCTTAAAAATTGATATCAAGATCTCATTAATATCCTTTGCTTTTCCTTGATATGTTCCTGACTATATAGGAACTATTTCAAGGCATCTTGGACACACTTTTGACCTAAAGTTGGTTCTTGGGCCAGAGGGGGCTCCCTTAACTATTGATAATAGATAATCTCTTATTGTTAATAAGAAGCAGCCTATTATTTAAGCTCATAATGTTATATCCAAAATAGAAAGGGATGATAAATAGGGTTGAGAATAAATGGCAGTAGGAACAGGTAAAACATTGTAAACCTCTTAGATCAAAATCTCATCCATTAGACATAGAGTCTCAAATCACATAGCATAATAACTAAAAGTGAAAGGTGGAATAAGCTAAAACAAAATAATAAATCTCCGGTGTGGCAATGACTAAGGAAGTCATACGAAACCTAAGATGGAGAAAAGTGAATTGTTACGTATTAAATTTAATTCAACTGATAAACAATTTTTTTATGATTTTAATGATCATTTTAAATGAATATATACAAACGCATGGAAAAGAGCGAAAATAAACCTAAATTATTTAACCATGTGTTGTTTATTATATAAACATTTCATAAAAACCATAAATATAAAGAAATATGAAACAAAATTGTCTTTGTAAAACTTGAATATATGGGGACCCTGACATAAAATAAGTGATAATTACATTCATAATAGAAAATAATAAATATGAAAAGTGAGAAGCCTAAAACCAAAAAATGATAGAGGAGTAAGGCTCTACTATCCTTGAGACATGAATCCAATAAACAATTCACTTGAATCTAAGAAGTCTACAAATATCCTCAAGATTTGAGTTAGAGAGAAAAGTCCCCTCTCTCATTACTTCCAAATTATTTCCCTTATTTTTAATAAATTTTATTGTAGAGTAAGCTCTTAATTTTAAAACTTCATTAAATAAAATAATGATATTTTTTATTTTTTTGGTTCTTTTAACATGGATCTAAGTAATATTGGGATTGGATAATAAAAGTAGGACTTGGTGAATAAAGTTTACTCTTTAACCAAGATACAATATTTAATAAATAGGATAAATTATTTTAGGGGACAAGGGTGAGATCAATGAATAATCCAAACTTGTGTAAATTCAATAATTTTGGTGGAGACATTTTGTGTTACAACATTGGCTCCAACTAGGGAAAGTCTTTCTTTGTGAGGAACAAAGAACATGTTGACCACATTCCTTCGCCTTTTCTCTATAAATCTATTCATGTACCTTCTCATCTATGATATATCGAAATCATTTACCTATTTCTCTCCGTTGACTTATTCAACATTGAAAAATTTGTATGTGCAAATTGAAAATAAAATTTTTTCTGCAAATGGAAAACAAAATTCTCATTTGAAAATATTATTTATGCACAACCAACTCCTATACTAATCCAGTCAAACCTTTTGGTTAAATAAAAGTAAATTTGTAGTGCAATTGTGAAAATATTTAATTGAGTGAGTGAACCTTACTTTCATCCTTTTGCAACAATAGGATAGGAAACACTAAATTGTGTAATAAAAAGTAATTAATTAATTAATTAATTAAAAAAACTAAAAAACTTGAAGATAAAAGTTAATATTTTGAAACTCTACTCTTATGATAGATTTTGATATCTTAAGCAATATTGACTCCATCCATATTGCAATTAGATCTTAAAAGCTATGGAGATAAATATTTTGATTAGGAGAGAATACCCTATCTTTATCAACATTATTAACCTAGTTTTACAATATTTTTCATGTTCTCCACTTCTTGGATACTACCAAGTTGTTTCTCTTTTTTCAATTCTAATGAAGAATTAATAAAAAAGGAAAGAAACTACCTTCAACTCATTTGAAAACTTTGATTAGTTTTTTCTCGTCAACTTCTTCTTCATTTCCTTGCTCATATTCGGTCTTAGGTTCTTTATAAATAAATTGATTGCAAAAAATATTTGAAACAACAATATACCTCTCTTGATTTTCTTGATTCAATCCTCTTTTAAAAAAGTAATCCATAGAAGTAGAAATAATAGTTTTAACACTTGTATTGTCACATACCACATTTGGTGCACTTCTTGAAAGAATTATCACAAGTGTCCTTCAAAAAGGAATTATATTTTCATTATCACTGATGTGATAACCTTCCCTTTCACATTCTATCTCACAAAAATATTTGAAAAGAAGGTTAGTTGAATACATGCTTTTGCAATAAGAATTAAACATTGCATGAAAATCCTTCAATGAATAAATATTGGAAAAATGCAAGCTTCTATACCATTTTCTCGCATCTCCATCTAGAAATATGAAGTATATATTCATGAGAACATCCTTGTCAAAAATTTCAAATTGATGCATAAAACTATGAAAATATTGCAAATGTTGAAAAAGACTTTTTCATCATTTCCTCTAAATTTTGGAATGATGTATTCATATTTATTTCTATTAGGAAGTGGATTTGTAAAGCCATGTACATTTGAAAAATCAAGAGGAGCATATTTTGTAGCTATTAGTGAGGAAAATAAACAATCCATTAGATAAGAATATCATCACGAAAATGTGGAGTCACTAGGTGAAAATGTTTAACATGTGTTTTATCTTTGTTCATTTTCAAGAAATAGGTTTGATCTTTGTTCATTTTCAAGAAATAGGTTTGATATTTGTAATTTTATAGTGAAATATTATTTTAATTTATGTTCCCCGGTAATTACGCCAAAATATGTCATTCCTTGAGATGTTCTTGAATGTTTAGGAACTATGTCAAAGCATCTTGGACCCACTTTTTACGTCAAGTTGGCTTTTGGGCCAAAGGAGGCTCCATTAGCTATTGATAACAACTGATTACTTATTGTTAGTAAGAAAAATCTATTTTTTAAGTTCATAATGCTAGATTTAAAATAGAAAGGGTTGATAAATAGGGTTGAGAATATATAATATTAAACTGAGATAAAACACTGCATACCTCTTAGATAAAAATCCCATCCATTTGGTATGGAGTCTCAAAATGCAGAGCACAATAACTAAAAATGAAAAGGTAGAATAAGCTCAAGGGATACAATAAATCTTAAATGTCACAGTGAGTAAGGTAGTCACAACAAACCTAAGATGAAGAAAAGAGAACTATTAGGCATCAAAATGAATCTAGTTGAAAAACATGTCTTTGATCACTTTAATGATCAACTTAAATGCATGTATTCAAGGCAGGGAAAAGAACGGAAAAGAAAGATAAATTCTCTATCCATACTTTGTTTATTTTAAAAAAAATTAATACAAAACAAAAATTATAAAGAAATATGAAACCAAAATGAGGACATTGGATTTAAAGTTGGAATAATTACATTCATAATAGAAAAGAAAATATATGAATATTAAAACACTAAAAACTGAAAATAGCATATGGACAAGTCTTTACTATCAAGAAATACGAATCCAAAACATAATTCACTTGGATTTGAATTACAAAAAAAAGTTCCTTCTTCTGTCCCCCATTTTTTGTAAATTTTAAAGAATGATCTCTTAATTTTGAAAACTTATTTTAAATCAAATATATTGTTTTTTAGTTTTTTAACTTGGTTTTTTTTTAGTTTTTTAACTTGGCTCCAAATAACTATTGGATTGGATAGTAAAACAAGGACTTAGTGAAAAAATTCTAGGCTCTATCAGAGAGAAAATATTTGATAAATAAGGGAAGCTAGTTTAGGAAATGAAGAGGAGATCAATGAGTGAAAATTGTGTGGAGTCTAGAAATTTTGGTGAGGTTGTTACATCCCATTTCATCATTATGATTGCTTCTAATGAATTCAAATTAGATTATCCTAAATACCTTTTATAAAAAGACATGAATCTCTAGCTAAAGTTCCAGTTCTGATATATTTTAAAATATATTTATATAAGTATATGATGATTGATGCTTCTAAATGTTTATAGTGTAAATTGTTCAATCACAAGGATTTGATATATTGTTTTTTTTTATAGTATTTATTAATTTTTATAGTTTTCTTAATTAAATTATACAAGATGATTTCATTAAATATAAATTACAGTTTCAAGTATTAACTATTTATTTGAAAGTAAAAAGTTTTGAGATTTATTTGATAGTGATTTGATATGAAAAATGTTCTTATAATGACATATTACATAAAAAAAAATGACTTATCTATAATGATATGCATATTATGATTTTTTCCTTCAAAGTTTGTTTGTAATTTTATTAATAAGAAATAAACCAAAATATAACCAAATGAATTGAATCTATTTATTATTATTATTATTATTATTATTATTATTATTTAATTTAATTGACATTATATTTTTTTTTATTATTCTTTTTATTCAATATTTTATTTTACAAACATTGCAATATCTCTTCCAACACTTTTCCTAGATATTGAATTAACATTTAAATACTTATACTCATTGTGTTGAGATGCTAGTCCAGTATGGTAGAAATGTTGTATGTCTTGTCGTGTCTTATTTAACATTTTGGGTAAGTGAAATTATATAAAAATACAAATAAATAAATAAAATAAAATACTTTGTTTGAAAATAAATAGTTTTTAGACTCCAGAATTTAAATATAATATTATTATTTTAAATATAATATAATGTTTTTTTTAATAAAATTATTCATTATTCATATTTAATAAATAATTATTCTCTTTAAAATTTTAAAATATATCTATGGAATAAGAAATATTGAAATAAAGATTTATAAAAAATAATTATTGATTTTTATTATCATATTTATTAGTTTTTATTAGTTTGAACATATTGTTAAAGTGATACTAAATCTTGGACTATGTGGCTAATGAGAAAAATAGTATTTTTATGGAAGAAGAAATGTTAAATTAAAAATTTAAAACTTCCTTTCCTAAAATAAAATATTTCTTTGAGGTGTATGGTGTAAAGTCTTTTTATTGGTAGTAAAAAATAAAATAAAAAATATTTTTCTATTACTTTTGAGAAGTGAACACAAGAGAATGGTGATTGACATGCATTTGAATGTTATAAATGATATCACATGGACTAAAAACCTGCTTTATGATTATTGTTAAATAAATAATTGTTTTTAAAGAAACTTTAGCTCAACAGTGTGATAGAAATGTTGTAATATTTAACATTTTAATTTGATAAAATAAAATAAAATAAAAAATTAAATTACATTTAAAAATAAGACATAAAATAATTATAGTTATAATTATAGCTATAATTGAGAATATATAATATTAAACTGAAATAAAATACTGCATACCTTTTAGATCAAAATCAAAATCCCATCCATTTGGTATAGTCTCAAAATGCAGAGCACAATAACTAAAAATGAAAAGCTGGAATAAGCTCAAGGAATAAAATAAATGTCAAATGTCGTAGTGAGTAAGATAGTCACAACAAACCTAAGATGAAGAAAAGAGAACTATTGAGCATGAAAATGAATCTAGTTGAAAAACATGTCTTTGATCACTTTAATGATCAACTTAAATGCATGTATTCAAGGCAGGGAAAAGAGCGAAAAAAAGAAAATTCTCTAACCATACTTTGTTTATTTTACAAACATTTAATACAAAGTAAACATTATAAAGAAATATGAAACTAAGATTTTCTTTACAGATCGTTGAAATATATAAAGACGTTGGATTTAAAGTTGGAATAATTACATTTATAATAGAAAAGAAAATATATGAATATTAAAACACTAAAAACTGAAAATAACATATGGACAAGTCTTTGTTATCCCTAAATACGAATCCAATACATAATTCACTTGGATTTGAATTACAAAGAAAGTTCCTTTTTCTATCCCTCATTTTTTAAAAATTTTAAAGAATGATTTTTTAATTTTAAAAACTTATTTTAAATCAAATATACAGTTTTTTCCTGTTTTTTAACTTGGCTCCAAATAACTATTGAATTGGATAGTAAAACAAGGACTTCGTGAAAAAAGTCTAGGGAGAAAATATTTGATAAATACGGGAAGCTGGTTTAGGAAATGAAGAGGAGATTAATAAGTGAAAATGGTGTGGAGTCTAGAAATTTTGGTGAGGTTTTTACATCCCTTTTAAACATTATGATTGTTTCTAATGAATTCAAATTACAGGATTCTCAATACCTTTTATAAAAAGACATGAATTTCTAGTTAAAGTTTTAATTATGATATATTTTAAAATATATTTATGTAACTGCATGATGGTTGATGCTTCTAAATGTTTAGACTGTAAATTGTTCAATCACAATTATTTAATATAATGTTTTTTCTTTATAGTATTTGTTAATGTTTATAGTTTTTTTAACTAAATTACATAAGATGATTTTATTCAAATATAAATTATAGTTTCAAGTCTTGTTTAGTTTCAGAAATTATAGTTTCAAGTATTAACTATTTATTTGAAAGCAAAAAGTTTCGAAATTTATTTGACAGTGATTTGATTTGAAAAATGTCCTTATAATGATATCTTACTTAAAAAACGATCTATCTATTAATATGACATCCATATTATGATTTTTTCTTTCAAATTTTGTTTGTAATTTTATTAATAAGAAACAAAACAAAATATAACAAAATAAATTGAATCTATTTATTATTATTATTATTATTATTTAATTCAATTGACATTATATTTTTATTATTATTATTCTTTTTATTCAATATTTTACAAACATTATAATATCTCTTCCAACACCTTTCCTAGATATTCAATTAACATTTAAATACTTATACTCATTGTGTGGAGACACTAGTATGGTAGAAATGTTGTATGTCTTGTCCTAATTAAAATTACATAAAAATATAAATAAATAAATAAAATAAAATAGTTTGTTTGAGAATGGATAGTTTTTAGACTCCAGAATTTAAATATAATATTATTATTTTAAAATATAATATAATATATTTTTAATAAAATTATTCATTATTTATATTTAATGAATAATTATTCTCATTAAAATTTTGAAATATATCTATGGAATAAGAAATATTGAATTAAGGATTTATAAAAAATAATTATTTATTTTTATTATCATATTTATTATTTTTTATTAGTTTGAACATATTATTAGAAAGATATTGTAACATCCATATAGTACAATCACCTGTAAAATCTTAATATAATTACTACGTGAAGATATTTAAAACTTAATGAATGTCAAGAATCGATTAATTAATGTTCATGCTTGTGATTCATCATAGACCTATGGTATATATATATATATATATATATATATCTCTATATATCTATATATATATATATAGAAATATTATTTTTACCGAGATTAATGTCTTGTAACTCCATGGTTACAATGTCGTTAGCATCAAGAATCAGTTAGAAGTTAAACGAATTTTTGATCCTTCCATATTAATGACCAATGTAAAAATTGCGAAAAAAATATATATTACAGATTCTAAAAACTGAAGGGAGGTTGGGGGGAGGTTTTGGAAGTAGTTTTAGAGGCTTTTTGCACTTGTTCCCTTTTCCATCTAATACTTATGGACGTCATGGGATATCGATAGAACTCTAAAAAACTAGGGACTCGAAGGTTCACGTCCCTGATTTGTGATCGAAAATCTATTGTGGGTTACTAACTTGGAGTAGAACGAGATGTGCGCAGAGCAGATTTTGTTGCTTACGGGATCGTATCTGCAGGCAAGCGGGTTATATTTGACTAAAATGACTTGAATACTGAGATAACCTTAGGCTATAGTGATACGCATGAACTCAAATCTCAGGGGCTATAAGCATAGAAGCTGGGTGACATATACTCCTTGTTGGCCTCAGTCTCCTCTTCACACTTGGTCAGGAAAGAGCTACCAATCGTAATGAAAAGCATGCAACCTTCGAAATCACGGACTACTGAAAGGAATCTTTACTACATAAGGCATTGACAAGATACATTTTATTAAAGTAAGTAACTACATTCTTTTTTAGAAGAATAGGTAGTTCTTGAGATTCTTTGAAGTATATCATACTGTTGTGATATGTTACATATGTCATTCTTGAATGGAAATATTAAGAGTATATGATATATTTATGGAAATAAATATAGTTATATATAGATATAGTTGCATGAATTAATGAAAAATACTAGGTAGTTCTTGAGATTCTTTGAAGTATATCATGTTGTTGTGTTTTGTTACATATGTTATTCTTGCATGGAAATATAAGAGAATATGATATATTTATGGAAATAAATATGGTTATAAAAGATAAGTTTGCTTGTCTTTATAAAAAAGAAGATAAAGAAAATATATGTAATAGATAAAAGATAAATTTTCTTGTCTTTATACACACACACGCACGCATAGTATGTAAGCAAAGATAAGATGCAGTCTCTTTTTTTTAAAGGGATTTCATACTGGTGTATGAAATGATAAGAAATCCAAGTTATTTATTGAAAATGAATATAGATTAAAGAGGGTAATTAATGAATATATTCCATGGTGTTTGTAGGGATTACTTAGTTAATACAATCCATGGATAGATTACCATGGTGTTGGCAAAGATTAGTTATTTAATAAATCCATGGATTGATTAATATGGTATTGGTAAAGATTAGTTATTTAATTAATCCCTGAATAGAAGAACTATTCAGTGATATTTATTTATAAAAAACTATTTGATTATCTTTATGCTATCAAAAATATTAAGTTAGTTTATGTTATAATAAGATCATGTATATTCATACAATATTTGTATTAAATTTAATTGGAAAGAATATACATTTGTATGTGGCAAATAATAGCATGTTTTGTTAACCTACATTGGAAAGGGTTCTTTTGGAAAGAAGATGAATCACATGTACAAAAACAAAATTAATGTTTTGGTTTCCTTGAAATATATATATGGGTGATGTTGGTATAATATTTGGAGAATAAGACATGTATTTTTATGATTTATTCCATTAGTTTTATGGAAAATAAACTTTGTTTTTGCATGCCTATTATGTTATATTTCCTCTATAAGGAAACATATGTTTGCATGCTCTATTGTGTTAAGTATTTCTTTTGTTGAAATTATTTTAGAAACTATATGCATTGCATGCATAGGCACAACATTTATCATGTTAGCTTTAGCACCAAAAGCAATAGCTGAAGGGTTGGTTCTTTTGTTAAAGTTTAAGTAACTTGAATACACATTGTGTCATTTTCCATTAATGGAATTCCTCGATAGTTATAGTGATTTGTCTTGTATGAATGTGAGCGTGTGCGAGAAGTGTCATAATAATGTGGAGATTATTTAGACATGAATTGATAATTACTTGGTACACTATGATAGAGATGTTAGAAGAAAGGATGTTGTGATATTGTATTCACATCTCATGTATGCACATGAATGAGTGTTAAAGGATCACTAAAAGATTTATTATTTATTGATTGAGGCATTATCTAATCATGCTATAAAAGCCTGTTGATGACATCAATGACAGGAAATGATGGTGACTTATGAAAATGAAATCTTATGCTTAGCATAGTGGCAGGTAAATGATTAATGGTTCATGCAGATGAGTGCAAGTTGTAGGATGGTCCAATGTATGATGGTCCATTTTAGTTACATCCATGCCACCAAGATATGAAGATATGAAGATTAGTGGGTAAATTTTATCATAATTATATTAATGGATTTAAGCTAGATGTTTGTATATTTCCTTGTAAAGATTTATAAAAATGGTTAAGGGATGGTCTCCCTTACCATTGAGTGAGGGGTGAACACCCTCACGAGCATTTAATAATGAAATTAAATGTTTATTGGTTTTCACCCTACGTCGTTTCCAGGGTATATTGGTGTTCAATGATGTGATTGATTATTTTGTTAGATTGATGATGTTGATTCCTTTCTTGTTGAGATGTTCATAATGTCAAGTATGTGATGACTAGTTGAATAATGAAATGAATGCAAGGCTACATTATAAAATTTTATGTTAATGTACTACAATAGTGGTTGTTAATGGTCAAGAAACTTAATATTATTATACTAAGGTTACACTATGGACTGGTGAACATTGTATCTAATGATCAGTAATCAATATTTAATAATAATTTGGATAGTTACACGTGGGTAACTTGTATAAATTTTTTTAACTCCTTGCATTTCCATGTAAGGTTATCGGTGTATGTTACAAGTGGTATCAGAGCTAAAGGTTGTAGCACTGGCGCCTTTGGGATTTTTTAAGTGAAAAGAAATTGAGGTATCCTACTAATGGACATTAGTTAAGGTATGATTATAGAAATCTACATATTTCTTGATATATGATTCTAACAATCTACATATTGATTGATATATGCAGTAGTCTACATTTGACATGAGATGTGTGATTCATGTTTATAACTAAATTGAAGAGTAATAAGTAATAAATGTTGCTGTAAAATAGTTTTCATAACATTGGATCCTATTGAGGATAAAAGACAATAAAACCTCTATTGTACTTATGAACAACCTAAGTACTCATTACTGGAAGTGAGAGTTGATTATTAACATTTGGGTATATCACATATTAATCATAATTTTAATGAACATAACTAAAGTTACCATGCACTACTTGAAAAAGAAGAATGTGTATAGTGATGTGCGAAACTAATGCATGAATGAATGAATGAAAAATATGGGGAAAGTCCTTGAAGAGGATGATAGATTATTTTAAAATGAAATTGAATGAAGCCTTTTAGATGTTAAAAATACATAAGGATTCGAATAGTGAGACTTGACTATAATGACTAGTTGTTGAATGAGTCGTGTCATGGATGCATTAAGATTATTAGTGGGATTGACTAGTTAGTGTTATATGACTAAATAATAAAACCTATATGAATGAATTGGTTTTGATTAAGTATTATTACAAGTTGTGAAGAATTAGTTACTTCATGTGTTAGATTGTTGTTAACATTACACTATTGGAATTAGAATGTTGGACTGTTACTCGTGGGACTGTTGCCCTAAGCGTTATTGTTATATACACATTAATAAATTTTGTATATAATTGTATGCATGAAAATAAAATTATTTTGAAAATGAATATTTTTTTTTTACAATGCATATTTATGATTAGTGTCGTTCATGAGATTAATCATGGTTAGCTTAATGGCAACAAGAAAACCTCTGAAAATAAAATTTTGCAGTGGAAATTGCAATAGTAATTGATAAAGTATCATGTTATAATGTGCATGATTGTGTTATTTGGGAAATAATAATTTATAATACATGTATGTTATTCATGTTCCCTGTTAATATAGATATCATTGGATCCATGTTGATGGCCAAGTATTATGTATGGTGTACATAAAGTTTCTTTTTCCTTATGTATAAAATGCATATGGTTCATTAAGTAAAATAATGTGGGAAAGAATGCTAAAAGAGAAATTTAACATGCCAGACAGTTGTGAACAATTGTGAAAGGCTAGAAGGCCTTGGGTTGATGGTGGTTGCTTGCTCGGATTTCCTCTCCCTAGAGATAAATTATCTCAGTAAGGGAAAAGAGTTGGACAATATGGTGAAGAGGAAAAACTTGAGGCAACTCTATTGATTTTGAAGCCTATTGGAGGTGGCCCAAAATTCCTCATAGACGGGACGCTGTCAGAGGAATAGGCATGATGTTGCTAAGAGAAATCCTATACTGGACCTTGAGTGGTCATTGGAATTCTCGAGCTGGTTTGCCAGTGGAATTCCGTATTGGACCTGGAATGGTTTTTTGTCAAATAATTGTCTAGATGTGAAAATGACTCTATTTGGTTATGGAAACCAAATCCCATGGGTTGGGAGGAGCATTTTTTTTACCATTGTGGTTCTCATAGAGGAACAAGTTAAGTAATTAGTTATGTGTTATATTAAAATGAATTTTTATATGATTATGTAAATTTCTTATATAGATATTGATAGGAAAGGAGACTAGCGCTTTAAAAGGAATTACTGAAAGTATAAGTTCCTTTATTTTATTACTATTCTTTTGAATGTATTAGCAGGGGCTAGGACAATATGCACATGGTGCATTGATTGACTATTTGTACGATTAGAGAGCTAGGTGCTCTCTGAGTACTTTTTGAAGTATTGTGTGGATGTATTTAGCGGGAGCTAAGACAATGTGCACGTGGTGTAGTGATTTATAATTTTTATGATTTATCATGAATAGAGAGCTGGTTCTCTTTGAAGACTAGGAAGAGCACTGTGACTAAAATATCGCTGGAAATTGCATGAAAGAATGATAGTTTAAAGTATTTCATTTAATTGGAAATGGTGTGAGTAATGTGATTGGATTTGTTAGTCATACATTATAAGTTATTTTCCATGGAGTGTTGATGGGTTGTTCAACAATTCTCAGAGAGCTTGTGTAAAAGTCATTATTACTTCCAATAGTAATTGGTATGTAATGGTAAGTTGGTATAGATATTTTTCTATATTTTTATGAATTTTAATAATGGATAAGTGGTTAAAAATTGAAATGGAATATTTTTTGAGCTATACATGCTTATCACTATGGATAAAAACATTATTGTTTCAATCAATAGAATTTAAGGAAAAGAAATTGTTTCATTGTGAAGGGAAAGGACCCCCTTTGGGTTGTTTATATTATTATATCACAAGCATAAGTTTCAGCTTCAGTGAGAGAAGCACACCGAGGACGGTGTTCTATTTAAGGGGGGGAGTATGTAACATCCATATCGTACAAGCTCCTGTAAAATATTAATATAATTACCACATGAAGATATTTAAATTTTAATGAATGTTAAGAATCAATTAATTAATGTTCACACTTCTAATTCATCATAGACCTATGGTATGCACACACTACATACAATAATACACACACACACACATCAGCTATTATATATATATCCATTAAGCATTCATAGAAATAATAGTTTTATCGAGATTAATGTCTCGTAACTCCATGGTTACGACGTCGTTAGTATCAAGAATTAGTTAGAAGTTAAACGAATTCTTGATCCTTCCATATTAATGACCAATGTAAAAATTACGAAAACAATATATATTACGGATTCGAAAAACTAAAGGGAGGTTGGGGGGAGGTTTTGGAAGTAGTTTCAGAGGTCTGTTACACTTGTTCCCTTTTCCATCTAATACTTATGGATGCCATGGGCTATCGATAGAACTCTGAAAAACTAGTGACTCAAAGGTCCATGCCCCTGATTTGTGATCGAAAATCTATTGTGGGTTACTAACTTGGAGTAGCACGAGATGTGTGCAGAGTGGATTTTGTTGTTGGAGCTCATAGGATCTTATTTGCAGGAAAGGGGGTTATATTTGACTAAAAATGACTTGACAGCTGAGATACCCTTAGGCTATAGTGATACGCATGAACTCAACCCTCAGGGGCTATAATCGTAGACACTGGGTGACATATACTTCTTGTTGGCCTCAGTCTCCTCTTCTCACTTGGTCAGGCAAGAGCTACCAAATGTAATTAAAAGCATGCGGCCTTTGAAATCAACGACTATTGAAAGGAATCTTGACTACAAAAGGGATTGACCAGATACATTTTATTAGAGAGATAAGTAAATAATTTCTTTTTTAGAAGAATAGGTAGTTCTTGAGATTCTTTGAGGTATATCATGCTATTGTGATTTGTTACATATGTCATTCTTGCTTGGAAATATTAAGAGAATATGATATATTTATGGAAATAAATATAGCTGTATATAGATATAGTTACATGAAGTAAGGAAAAATACATATAAATGATACATAATCCATGAATTTTAGTACGGAATCCATGAAGTTGAATGCATGTGAATGTTACATAAAAAGAAGATAAAGGAAATATATGTATATGTAATAGATAAAAGATAACTTTTCTTGTCTTTATGAAAAAGAAGATAAAGAAAATATATGTAATAGATAAAATATAACTTTTCTTGTCTTTATATATATATATACACACGCACACACACACATATAGTATGTAAGCAAAGATAAGATGCATGCTCTTTTTTTAAAAAGGGATTTCATACTGGTGTATGAAATGATAAGAAATCCAAGTTATTTCTTGAAAACGAATACAGATTAAAGAGGGTAATTAGTGAATATATTCCATGGTGTTGGTAAGGATTAGCTATTTAATACAATCTATTGATATATTACCATGGTGTTGGAAAATATTAGTTATTTAATAAATCCATTTATAGATTACTATGGTGTTGGTAAAGATTATTTATTTAATTAATCCCTAAATATAAGAACTATTTAGTTATATTTCTTTAGAAAAAACTATGTGATTACCTTTATGCTATAAAAACTATTAAGTTAGTTTATGTTAGTTTCTTTTTGAATAAGATCATGTATATTCATGAAATATTTTTTTTAGATTTCATTGGAAAGAATATACATTTATATGTGGGAAATGATAGCATGTTTTGTTATCCTACATTAGAAAAGGTTCTTTTGGAACAAAGATGAATTACACATACATAAACTAAAGTAATGTTTTGGTTTCCTTGAAATATATATATGGGTGATGTTGGTATAATATTTTGAGAATAAGACATGTATTATTATGCTTTATTCCATTATTTTTATGGAAAAGAAACCATGTTTTTGCATGCCTATTAAGTTATATTTCCTCTAAAAGGAAACATATGTTTGCATGATCTATTGTGTTAAGTATTTCTTTTGGGGAAATTATTTTAGAAACATATGCATTGCATGCATAGGCACAACATTCATCGTGCTAGCCTTAGCACCAAACGCAATAGCTGAAGGGTTGGTTCTTTTGTTAAAGTTTAAGTAACTTGAATGCACGTTGTGTCATTTTCCATTAAAGGAATTCCTCGACAGTTATAGTGATTTGTCTTGTATGAATGTGAGCATGTGCGAGAAGTGTCATAATAATGTGGGGATTATTTAGACATGAATTGATAATTACTTGCTACCCTAAGGTAGAGATGTTAGAAGAAAGCATGTTGTGATATTGTATTCACATCTCATGTATGCACATGAATAAGTGTTAAAGGATCACTTAATGATTGATTATTTATTGATCGGAGGCCTTATCTAATCATGCTATAAAATCTTGTTGATGACATCAATGATAGGAAATGATGGTGACTTATGAAAAGGAAATATTATGCTTAACATGGTGGTAGGTAAATGATTAATGTTTCATGCAAATGAATGCGAGCTGCAGGATGGTCCAATGTATGATGTTCCATTGTAGGTAGATCCATGCCACCAAGATATGAAGATATGAAGATTAGTGGGTAAATGCTATGATAATTATATTAATCGCTTTAAGCTAGATGTTTGTATATTTACTTGTAAAGATTTATAACAATGGTTAAGGGATGGTCTCCTTTATAAGCCATTGAGTGAGGGGGAACACCCTCACGAGTGTTCAATAATAAAATTAAATGTTTGCTGGTTTTCACCCTACGTGGTTTCCAAGGTATATTGTTGTTCAATGGTTTCCAAGGTATATTGTTGTGTCAGATTGATGATGTTGATTCCTTTCTTGTTGAGATGTCCATAATGTCAAGTATGTGATGACTACATGAATAATGAGATGAATGCAAGGTTACATTATACAATTTTATGTTAATGTACTACAATAGTGGTTGTTAATGGTCAAGTAACTTAATATTCTTATACAAAGGTTACACTATGGACTGGTGAACATTCTATCTAATAATTAGTAAGGAATATTTAAAACTGATTTGGATAGTTACACGTGGATAACTTGTATAAAATATTTTAACTCCTTGCATTTCCATGTGAGGTTATCGGTGTATGTTACATATACTAAATTTTGGACTATGTGACTAATGAGAAAAATAATATATTTATGGAAGAAGAAATATTAAATTAAAAATTTAAAACTTCCTTTGCTAAAATATTTCTTTGAGGTGTATTGTGCAAAGTCTTTTTGTTGGTAATAAAAAATAAAAATAAAACATTTTTCTATTACTTTTCAAAGGTGAACACAAGAGAATGGTGATTGACACGCATTTTGAATGCACAATCATTTTATAAATGATATCACATGGACTAAAAACCTACTCTGTGCTTATTGTTAAACAAATAATTGTTTCTAGAAAAGCTTTAGCCCAGTGTGATAGAAATCTTGTAATGTTTAACATTTTAATTTGGTCAAAATAAACTAAAATAAAAAATTAAATTACATTGAAAACTAAAAACATAAAATAAATATAGTTATAATTATAATTATAATTAATAATTAAACTAAACTATATCAATCTTAACTAGAAACAAGTGTTGAGAGATCAAATTTTTGGAAATGCAAACTTTCTTTTAGAGTGAAAAGATATTTTGGAATTAAAATGGTTTATAAACACTACAATATCATAAGATTACAATGCCTTATCTCAACATTATTACATTTTAAAATTAAGTAATCTACATATATTTTAATATCTTTATTTTCAGAATATATATATATATATATATATATATATATATATATATATATATATTCTTTTAAAAAATTAGCAATATTTTTAATATATAATTAATATAATAATATTATTTAATTAATAAAAATAGAGAAATGTACCTACTTTACCCTACAACACATTACCCTACCCTACAACACATTGTACATTGTCCTTTAATTTTATTTTGGTGAATTTTATTTTTTTTATTCAATGCACAATAACTTTTTAAATAGAACCCAATCTTTTAATGTAATTTATATATTTATTTTCATTTTAATGTTAATGTAATTTATATATTTATTTTCATTTTTATTTAAGAAATTAAATTATTTCAAATAACAATTAGATTTGACCAAATCTCTTCTTGGATCCATTAAATGAAAGTCAAAGTCGCCCCTATCCAATAATTGAACTAACACCAACTTAAGCTCAGCTCACTTGAACCACCCCACCTAAGCTCAACGACATAATCACACAAAACAAAATCAATACTTGTCTCATCATTGCCGCAGTGGTTCATTCTGAATCTTAACATTTTCAAGTGAGTTTGTTCGATTTAAACTCTGAGTCATTATTATCTTGTTGAAGGAGAAACATTACAACGCACAAACCTGTAGAGAAGCCCTATCGCAAATTTCAGAAATTCAATTTAAGAGTAAAGGTAACGACAAAGTTCTACTGGCCAGATTTGCTTACGCGGTTACTAACTCTACAAATACTCCGCCACAACAAAAACACTGATGTGAACTCCAGGAGAGTAGGGACAAACAACAAAAGAGAGAATTCAACATGTACTTCCAAATCTACGAGGCGAAATGTGATCTTATGCAGAACCGATTCGTCGAATTGCAGAAATTGGCTTATGTTTTTCCTGCTGTCGCCAGCGTTAGATGCACAAAAATTTCATTTTTTTTAAAATGGGTACGAGGGAAACTCCATCATGGTCTCCATAATGGTTTTCAATTTTCAAAATCCTCGCTATATTTGTAAATTATGACTAATATTAGCCAAAGAGAAACGAACATCCTCATTGTTCAGTTCACTTATGATTATGACATCTTGTATCATCTTATATAATGGATAGATTGTCAAAGTCATCAACATGCTGTGAACAATTTACATAAGGAAAGCATCGTTTACAGCTACAATCCTTGAATTTTTGTAAATTGTCAATGTCCCATTAATTTATGTAAAGAAAGTATGGTTGTAATCAGCACGCATGATTCATGAATTTTTATAAATGATATAAATAAATAATTTGCGCGTGCGTGGATTCTCACTGAAATTAATGGTGTACCAGTATGATTCCTTAATATAGCACTTCCACAAATGGCATTTAAAAGAGAAGATTCTTAAAAGTCAACTGATTTTAAAAATGAACAGGATGTACCCCGTTATCCTTAAAGGAATGAGATCTTTGTTGATAAAATTCTTGGGAAAGCTCTTGCCTTCCCATTTCTTTTTAATAATTTAAAGTGGAGATTCGAGAGAAGAGATGCAGTGGACATGAAACAAAATAGCAGAGGAATCTCATAAAAGGTTTAAGTGCTGATCACCTCATATCATAGAAAACTTGTTATAATAATTTTTTATATTAACCTTGCTGCATCGTATGTGACTTTGTAAAGTTAGTTATATGTGTCTTTTTAAAATTCTTCTAGACATATATATACATCATATTTATGTAAATCATATATATTATGTAAATTATATACATGGTGTTTTTATGTAAATGGGATAGCAAGTTAAGTGAGTTTGATTTTGGGGAAAACTCCACAGTTAAGCATGCTTGAGCCATAGGCGATCTGGGATAGGTGACCTTTCGAGGGTGACTTTCACGAAAGTTCTAGTTACCAGGTGTAAGCCCTAGAAGTGACGATTGATGCTATGTGATTCATTTCACTAGTTTCAAACCCACTTCTTCACCCCCTGTGAGCATCACACATGAAAAATTAGTCATTTATGACTACCTCTCCCAAAAAAATAATATCTAATTGAATAATATTGATCATTATAATGCAACTCAAAATCTATATTGAATAACTTTAATTTTATTTATTTATTCATGTGGATGCATATTCTTCCATTTATTCTTACTTATATATAAATCATAAAATATTTAAGTCTTTATAGCTTCTTCCTATGTAAGCACTTCTTCCTAGTTACAAAGTATACTTCTTTCATTGTTCTGTTGGGTTTAATAATAGGGTTTATTATAGTTTTTTTTTTTATAATTTTAGGGTTTATAATATTAATCTTAACATTTATATTATTATCCTTGCAGTTTATAATATTTTTTGTAGGCCTTATAATATTGATCCTAGGGACTACAATATTAATCTTAGGGTTTACAATGATCGGTTTTATAATGATGTGGTTAATAATATTTTGTTTAATATTAAGGTTTAATAGTCTCGTGTTGCAATGGTATGGAAATCTATCGAATGTCGCAATGCTACAATCATCATCACAATGCAACAAGCAGTGTGACAATTATTGTCACAATGATACATTACATTGCAATTTATTCAATGTCGCATTGCAACATTGAATAAACTATGGTTTAATATTCTGGTTTATAATATTGGGTTTAGGGTTTAGAGTTTATTCTTGTACATATAATTGGGTTTAGGGTTTATATATTAATCTTATTGTTTTTAATCCCTTGGGTTTATAATATAAATCCCTAATATGTATAATAATATATTATGATTTATAATCCCTTGGGCTTATAATATAAATCCTATGTTTTAATATTAATCCCTTAGGTTTATAATCCCTTGGGTTTATAATATTAATTGTAGGGTTTATATTCCTAGTTTTTAATATTCCTCATGTTATCAACCATTATGAACCATGGTCAAACCTGTCTGAATATGCTTAACCATGATCAACCATCATGGCCAACAATGGACAACCATGATCAACCATGGTCTGTGACTTATCTAAGATCAACCATGGTCAACCAATATCAACATTAATAATATATTTTTTTATATTTGGTTTAATATTGGATTTGTATTATTAATCTGAAGGATTTATAATAATAATCCTAGGACAATCAAAGTTTATATGGACAGCCAAGGGTTTTTAATCCTAGGTTATAATATATTAATATTAGGGTTTTTAATCCTAGCGCTTAATATATTAATCTTAGGGTTTATAGTATTGGGTTTTATGATGTTAGGGTTTACAATATTAAGTTTAATATTAGGGTTTAATATCGTGATGTTGAAATGGTGTAGAAATATGTCCAACGTCACATTCTGACAAACACTCTCTCAACATAAAAAATCAATCAAATAATGATTATCACAATGTTACATTGCATTGCAATTTATTCAATGTTTGAATGTGACATTAAAAAATTGGGGTTTAATATTAGGGTTTATTATATAAGGGTTTCTAGTATTGGGTTTATAGTATTATAGTTTATATATTATTCTAAATGAGACTAATTCTATTAAAATCATATAGTACAGAGTGGAGTTACAATCAAGAGAGGCTAGATAGCGGGGAAGCCTATAATGATCAACGATTCGCCTCGATCCCATTATGAAGCCAAGAGAGAAACACAGAGGAATAAGAAGTGAAACATGGGAATCATGAGAAACATACACGAAATCTACCCAGAATGGGATGAAGCCTTAATACGACATTTATTTCCTTTCTTTTTGGAAATTTAACCCATCCGTCATGGGGCAGGTGTGCTAAAACCACTTGAATTTTGTTGTTGATCAAAGGAAGAGTCTCCTTATCCAAGTCGGAGGAGGCGGACTCATGAGTTCGTTTCTTATTGTTCGATGTACAATTGGCCCCCCCAGGTTCTGCTGAGATCATCTCCTTCTACTGAGTTGCTACCTCCTCATCTGCTTCAATATCGTCCTCATCTGAGCTAAAGGAATCATTGACATCCATGGGGGGTGGATCACAAGGTTTCCAACTCTTAGATTTATATTTGTGACTAATTCTCTTCTCTTAGGAAAGGAACATAGAGCATAAGTTCTAAAGATGCCCTATTTGATGGTAGTGACGACATTAGAATGCAGTGTTATCATAATCCAATATTTGAGTCCAAAGGAATTCACCCACTTTGAGAATGATTTGATCGGTCATACCTTTGCTTATGTTGATTTCAACACAAATTCTACCATAGGTGTAAATTCCCTTCTCCCCCTTAGAGGTATCTGTTTCCAGAAAATGACCCAGAGAGTTTCCAATTCATTGGAAGACAGACGAGTGCCATAAATGAGTAGGTAAATTTGGAAGCCTGACCCAGATGGGAATATTTGTAATTATTTTTGTGGAAGGGTCAAAATCTGGGAAACAAGGGGTGAGGAATAGCCATGCTTTTCCCCAAAACCATGGACCACCAGTTAAGGCTTGTTTATAGTCATCATTAAAATCAAACAGAACTATAAAGAAGCCCTTTCAGGAGAAGATAACCTTGCTGTTATTGGTCCAAGTGGAATGAATCCATTGGTATAGATATGTTGTGTGTTGTATCTTAAGAGACAATCCCTCGACTATGGGAAGGAATTATTTCTTAAGACATTTTGAAAGTGTGTCACAGAAATGATTTTATCATGAGGTCTTTTTTCTATCCCTTTGGAGACTAGTTTTCTAAAACCCTTAATGATCTAGAATAATAAAAGATTTCATAATGCCATTCACTATTGATATCTTAATGAAAAGAACAACTGCAGGGGAAACTCAAAATAATATATTGAATACACAGAATCTAGAACTTTTAAGTTTCAGAGGAAATTCATGGAGAGAGAGGAAACTCATAATAATATGTTATAAACATAGAATCTATTACTTCACAGTTTCATCAGGATTTTGTGAAGAGAGGGAAAACTCAAAGTAATATGTTGAATACACATAATCTACCAATTTTAAGTTCTAGAGAGAATTTGTGAAGGGAGAAGAGATGAAGTGAAGGAGTGTAGATTAAGGTTGTTTAAATATTACTCACAGATGTAATTAAGAGACCATATGCTACATCAGTTCACTTCATTCAAGGAAGAAAGGACACAAAATGAAACAAGAGACACGAATCACCGTCAACAGTTGCATGAAACTTACTGCTTCTTTCATTTACCCATCAGAAAAAGAAGTACAAAATTTAATCCCCAAGAATTCTAGAACTCAGAACTCTCTTCACTCTTTCCCGCTTCCTTAAATACAAACAAAAGCAGTTTGAAACTGCTCGAGCTTCTTGAAACTCATAAACTACCTAAACAGTTAAACTACCTATTACATTGTAATCGAGGACACCATTGTAGATTCAATCTTAATAAAGAAAACAAAATTCACTTGGAATATAATCCCTTTGTTGAGTCTGATTTGTTACTCATGTGTCTCCTTCCGTTCAGTTGTGTTGTCCTAACAGTCTCCATAAACGCATCTCCACTCGACTTTGCCCATGCTTTTTTGTTTCGAACGCTGTCATCATGTGACATGCTACCCGAATCTGCCTCTTATGTGCATTCCTACTCTGTTTGGTCTTCTCTTCCCCTTTTCTCTACATCGGGTCACTTGAGTCTCTCTGCCAGCATTCAAACTTTCCTCCATCATCAAGGCATTTCACTGGCTTTACATTATAATCCTCCTTCTTTCCTTCGAAGGGATTTAACACAAGAAAGCCTTACCTCTAGATTTTAAGACCTTTGAGTTCACTTTTGAAACCACATTACATCCGCCCTACATCGCACTTCACATGCCATTGTTTTCAACTTTTCCTTAGCACTTATATTCTAATACTTGCGATGTGCTCCATGCGATCAGGTCCCACCTGTCATCGCACATTGCAGTTCGACGACTTTAACATGAACCCTTTGCGCTATATTTTAAAACTTGCGATTTGTGAATGCGATCGGGTCTCACTATCACCGCATATTTCACTTCAGTGAATTTAACTCTTACCTCTATACTTATTCGTTAAAACTTGTGATTTGCGAATTACGATTGAGCCACACCGCATTGCATATCACACTTCCGCGATTATAACTCAAACCCTTTGCACTTGAATTTTAAAACTTGCAATGTGCAGTACCTGGGCTAGGGCCACGTCATCTACCACGTCATCTTGCCACATCGCTGCCACGTCATTGCCACATCATCATGAATCAACTGCGATCTTTGAGGTCAGGGCCATGCCATCTGCCAGGTCATCTTTCCACATTACTGCATATCGCACTTCGGTGAATTTAACATTTACCTCCACACTTATTCTTTAAAACTTGCAATTTGCGATCGAGTCCCACCACATCGCACATCGTACTTTGATGATTTTGACACTTACCTCCCATGCCTATCCTTTGAAATTTGCGATTTTCAGTTTTCAATTTAATCTCCGTCGTCCATCTCTTCGCTTCAATTTTGTGCTTTGATCTTGACTGTCTATTTTCCCCTTTGTGCCTCCTCCAAAACTCTTAAGTTTTTATGGGAAATTTTCCCTTTCTCCGCCTTCGGGAATTTTGTTTGTTTGCTCCATGGTGTAACCCTCTTGAGCTTATCGAGTGTTCTACCATGCTAGTCCCTCCTAAGCTTGTGAATGAGCCTGACTCGACCCTATCCGGTGTGAAATTCTCTGAACGTGCCCATTGGTCTAGCTCTTGAATTTTTCTGCATGTGAATGAGCCCGAATTGACCACTCCTACATGCTTTTCTCCTTGTTTCTCCTCTGGCTTAGATTACACCTCCAATGTTGTTGCTTCCTTGATTTTGGTTCTGGTGCACCTGTGATGATGAATCCTAATTGAGCTTGTGGTTATCCTTTCAAGCATATTACAGGTCTTCTTGAAATTTAACAATTGTTCCTCAATAAAATTGAATTTCTCATAACCTGTCTTGACTTTTTAGCTGAGTCAAATTAGGCTACAACATCTGGCTCCAATTGGGGACAACACTTTGGTAACAAAGTATTGAGAACTTGTATTTAAAAATCCTTTATTGGGCATGGAGTCAAACAAAACTTGTAGATCAGTAGACTTTATTCGGCATGGATTCAAATAACACTTGTAGAATAATAGCCTTCATTGGGCATGGAGTCAATCCAAAATGTAAGTTGATCCAGTATGAAATCCTCTCGAAACCTGCTACACTTTGGACTTATTCCTTTATTCTGTACTAAATACAACTAAAATGCACCAAGCTTATGAGATTTTTTATGCTCAACTCACATGTGTATTCATGCACAGACTATATCGGGTGAAGCCAACCTTCTAATGGTAGAAATCCAACATCTAGATGTTATAAGTGAAAGCCCCATCCATTGGAAATTTTAAAATAAAAACATGCATGTACAATTAAAATTTTCTAGATACGAGCACACTATACCCTTGCATAAATGATTTTTCGACAAAAAATTATGCATAGTTAGCCACGGATCATAGAGCGATTGGACAATTTGGACACCTCTTTCTTATTATCTATCTGGTGTAGACTTCTTTGAACATGGCAGCTTCCTTCACTATTTAACTCCTCAATTTGAGGTTGTATGTGAGAAGATCGATTGTTGTTTTCTGATGATAATCATTTAGACCGGAAAGATAAATCTAAGGTTTGTTCCTCATAATGGTAATGTTATTCATATAATGCCAATTCTTGACAAGAGTCTTCCCCCTCCTACAAACACACCTGAAAAGCTCCACTAGTTTCTCCTCTATTCACAAAATTATGAAAATTATGAAAATTGTAATGATCTTCTAGGTTTTCAGCGTGTAGTTTAGTTGAAATATCTTCCTCCTCTCCAGAAAAACTTGGAAAAAATTTGAATCCTTTTGAAGGAGATTGATGGAGGATTGTGGGCAGCACCAAGGGTTTGAAAATCACCTTGGTTCCAAGCTGGAAAGAAGCAATTGCATATGAGGTAGAATTTTATCACCCAAAGATGATGAATCCTCACCTTCATGCCCAGACTGTGACATATTACCTTCAGGAATAGTAATGCAACAATCAAATCTCCTTTCATATTTAGGAGATGAAGTTGTGTCAAGATCAATAATACAATCAGAAGAAAAAACTTCTTTCTCCAATAAAGAATGTACATTTTGGGCGTTATAATCTTTTGAGAAAATAAAGTAGGAAACAATCTTCTTGATATGTGAGGGAAAATAGACCACCAAACTCATAGTGAAAAGTAAAACTTCCTTTAAAATATTCAAACTCTGATATTTGTATTTTCCACAGTGTTGTCTCATTTTATTGCCTACAGAATACCTTATCTAATGAAATGTTCATCAGTGGAGTCGGCAAGTGGATAATACACAACCAAATTTGTATCTAAATCTTGTTCACCATCAAGAAATAGATTTCAATACCCAGGGAAACTTAACTTCGTGCCTTCATCCTCGGTATTGACACCAAAAATTGTTGTATCTTAAGAGACAATCCCTGACTGTGGTAAGGAATCAATGCTTAAGACATTTTGAAAGTGTGTCACAGAAATGATTTTATCATGAGGTCTTTGTTCTATCCCTCTGGAGACTAGTTTTCTAAAACCCTTAATTATCTAGAATAATAAAATATTTCATAATGCCATTCACTACTAATATCTGAATGAAAAAAAGAACTGCAGGGGAAACTCAAAGTAATATGTTGAATACACAGAATCTACCACTTTTAATTTTTAGATGAAATTCACTGAGAGAGAGGAAACTCGAAAAAATATGCTATAAATACAAAATCTATTACTTCACAGTTTCATGAGGAGTTTGTGAGGAGAGGGGAAACTCAAAGTAATATGTTGAATACACATAAAGTACAACTTTTAAGCTTCAAAGAGAATTTGTGAAGAGAGAAGAGATGAAGTGAAGGAGCTAAAATTAAGGTTATTTAACTCTTACTCAGAGATGTAATTAAGAGACCGACTGATACATTACTTCACTTCATTCAAGGAAGAAAGGACACAAGATGACACAAGAGACATGAATCACCATAAATAGTTGCAGGAAACTTACTGCTTCTTTCATTTACCCATCATAAATAAGTACAAAATGTAATCCCCAAGAAGTCCATAACTCGAAACCCCTCTTCAATCTTTCTCCCTTCCTTAAATACAAACAAAAGCAATTTGTAACTACTCAAGCTTCTTGAAACTCCTAAACTGCCTAAAATATTAAAATACTTATTACATTGCAATCGAGGACACCATTGTAGCTTCAATATTAATAAAGAAAACAAAATACACTTGGAATATAGTCTCGTTGCTGAGTCTAATTTGTTGCTGATGTTTCTCCTGTTTCGGCTATGATGGCCAAACATTTTGCATAAACGCATCTCCACCCGACTCTAGCCATGCTTTTGCATTTTGAATGCTATCATCATGTCACATGCTACCCAACTCTACCTCTTCTGCACATGCATGTTGTGTTTGGTCTTCTCTTCCTATTTGCTTTGCGTCAGGTCACTTCCTTGAGTCTCTCTGCTCATGTTCAGACTTTCTTCCATTATCAAGGTGTTTCACTGAATTTACGTTATAATCCTCCTTCTTTCCTCCAATGCGTTTTAACATAGGAATGCCTTACCCCCAGATTTGAAGACCTTTGGAGTTCTTTTGAAACCACATCGCATCCGCTTGACAGCACACTTCTCATGCCATTGTTTTCAAATTTTCCTTAGCACTTATCTTCTAAGACTTGCAATGTGCGCTATGCGATTGGGTCCCACTTGGCATCAAGCATCGCACTTCAGCGACTTTAACATGAACCTTTTGCACTATCATTTAAAAATTTTGATTTTCGAATGAAATTAGGTCCCATCGTCACCATATATCACACTTCGACGAATTTAACTCTTACCTCTGCACTTATTCGTTAAAACTTGTGATTTACGAATTGTGATCAGACCCCACCACATCGCATATCGCACTTCAGTGATTATAACTCAAACCCTTTGCACTTGACTTTTAAAACTTGCGATGTGAAGTATGTAGGCCAGGGCCATGTCATTTACCACGTCAGTTTGCCACGTCTCTACCACGTCATTTCCACGTCATCATGAATCAACTGCGATTTGTGAGGTTGAGGCTACATCATCTGCCACGTCAACTTTCCATGTCATCTTGCCATGTCACCACATATCACACTTCGACAAATTTAACATTTAGCTCCACTCTTATTCTTTAAAACTTGTGATTTGCAATTTGCGATCGGGCCCCACCGCATCGCATATCGCACTTCTGCGATTTTAACATTTACCTCCAGTGCCTATCCTTTGAAACTTGCGATTTGAAATTTGCGATTTAATCTCTATCGTCAATCTCTCCTCTTCAATTCAGCGCTTTGATCCTCACCATCTATTTTCCCCTTTGCGCCTCCTCTAAAACTCTTAAGTTTTTAAGGGAAATGCACCCTTTCTCCGACTTCAGGAAATTATTTTGTTTGCTCCACCATGTAGCCATCCTGAGCTTATTTGGTTTTCTGTCGCGCTAGTCCCTCCTGAGCTTACGAATGAGCCTGACTCAATCCTGTCTGATGTGCAATGTTCTGAACATGCCCATTTGTCTGACTCTTGAACTGTTCTACACATGAATGAGCTTGACTTGACCCCTCATACACACTTTTCTCTTTGTTGCTCCTCTGGCCTAGATTACACCTCTGTTGTTGCTGCTTCCTTGATTTTGGTTATGGTGCACATGTGATGACAAATCCTCGTTGAGCTTGTGGTTATCCTTTCGAGCATATTACAGGTCTTCTTGAAATTTTAACAACTGTTGTTCCTCAATAAACTTGAATTTCTCATAATATCTCTTGACTTTTTAGCTGAGTCAAATTAGGCTACAACACTATGCAAGAACATATTCCATTACATCGGAAAATAATGGAAGATTCTGCATATATTTGGTACTGGTTTTCAAGTTTTGGGTGGGAAATTTCTACCAAGGTCATGTCCTCCGATTTATCCACCAAAAAGGGATTGGGAGCCTCTGTGGGTTGAGTATATTTCTTGGGAGGTTGTGCATCGAAATCATCCTTGTAAGATAAATCTTGAGCAAAAGATGGTTTCCCAACTGCCCCTCCTCGTAGACGAAGGGTTAAAACCACCAAGGCATCCTTTTCAATATTATAAAATGAGAGCGGAAGAGAGTCCTCAAGTTTTTTACCTCCATAGAGAAGTCGCTGAGAGGCAAAATGAATCCCCAGCCTGAGTTTAAGGGCATGCGAGAGGTCTTTCACTAGATCCATTGTATGAACCTAGAGAAGCATGATTTTTCCAGATAGAAGAGCGATATGAATCTGAAATTAGCAGGTTAGGAGATTTGGGGATTCCTGAACACTAGAGCACTTTCGAGAGGCGAGAGCGCCAAGCTTTTATGGCTCTCTGCAACACCAGACAACTTCTTTGCATGTATCGTTTCCCCTTGTGGAATGGCCACCCTGGCACCAAAGATCTGGGGTCGTGCAGTAGATCGATGAGCTAATGACATATAGGGGTAGGCCAGAACAGTTAGTGCTCTTTACACTATTAAATATCTTTCAAGAGTTATTTTGTGTCTCAAAGGGGTAGGGATCCTTCTTGATTCGACCTACAGAGGCTCCACCGGCCTTCAATTTGTGGAGAGCTGCTACCTTGAGCGTTCTATGGGACAAACACCTCCTTTATTAGCCCTTTATCCAAGATTGTTGCCCTCATGGTAAGGCTCGTGAATGTTTTGTGGCACGTCTGGTCTCTGTCCGCCTTGGGCCTCAGGGCCGAACTACAACGCAATGGTGACGGAGGGAAGAGGGGCGCGAGTGAAAACCCTAGAGTTGTTCATTCTTCTAGTCCAATTCACCATATTTTCAGATGGTGGTTCTAATCATAGTTTAAATATATTGTTTAATATTAGGTTTATAATATTAGAGTTTAATATTGGATTTATAATATTGAGGTTTTTAATGTTGGGTTTATAATATTGCATTCAATATCAAGGTTTGAAAATTGAGTTTTTAATACTCAAGCTTACAAAAAAAAATAAAATTATAATAGGGTTTAATATTAGGTTTTGTAATATTAAAGAAAGGGTTTATAGTATTAATCTTAACATTTATAACTTTAATCCTATGATTTATAATATTTATGGTAGGGTTTATAATATTAATACTAGGGATTTTAATATTAAACTTGCGTTTATAGTGTTGGGTTTTATAATGTTAGGGTTTATAATATCTAGTTTAATATTAGTGTTTATTATTGTGGCATTGGAATGGTACAAAAATTTATCCAACATCATAGTGTGACAAGCATCAACATAATTTGTCAAGTAGTGTGACAATCATTGTCACAATGATACATTACATTGCAATGCATTCAATGTCACATTACAACATTGAATAAGTTAGGGTTTAATATTCTAGTTTACAATATTGGATTTAGGTTTTAGGGTTGATAATATTAATCCTAAGGTTTTGAATCCCCAGTGTTTATAATATTAATCTGAGGGTTTGTAATCCCCTGGATTTCTAATATAAATCCTAGGTTTTAATATTATTCCCGTAGGTTTATTATCCCTTTGGTTTTTTATATTAATCCATTGGGTTTATTAATTCCTTGAGTTTATCATATAGGTAGTCTTATGAGTTTATTAATCCCTTAGGTTTAAAATCTTGATCTTAAGTTTTATAATATTGGGGTTTATGATGTTAGGGTTTATAATATTTAGTTTAATATTAGGGCATAAGATCGTGATGTTGGAGTGTTACAAAAATGTGTCTAACGTTGCATTGTGACAAACATTGTCTTAATGTGACAATTAGTCTCATAATGACTGTCACAATGTTACATTACATTACAATTTATTCAATGTTGCAATGCGACATTACAAAATTTGGGTTTATAATATTGTGTTTAATCATTAGAGAACTTTTGAGATCTAAAATGGGCCTCCTAAGAAAAAAGTACAACAAAAATAAAATTTATAAGAAACAATAAGATTTAAGATGATGATGTCAACCATGGTGGATGATTCACAATTTTTGGGGTAAGAAGGTAAAAAGATAAAAAAAATAATAAAACTACCTTTTCAGCTTATCTTCCTATGGTTTTACTCAAATTTCGAGCGGGAATACTCGTTGGATGAAAATTTTAATTCCTCATCCAAGGAGTACCCATGTTGCATACTTTCAATGGATTATGCTACAAAAAAAATGAGAAATATATGAAAAACATGATTGCGATAAGGTTTTTCATGTATTTCTCATTTTTCATGTAGCAGGGTCCATCAAAAGTATGCAACATGGGTACTCCTTGGATGAGGAATCAAATTATGCATCCAATGAGTGTTCCCTCTCAAAATTTAAGTAAACCCATAGGGAGATAAGTTGAAAATGCGAGTTGAAAAACAATTTTTTCTTTTTTCCCTTCAAAATTTGATGATTTAATCTAATATTATTTTATTATTTCTACTATTATTTTATAATTTCCTTAGGAGGCCCATTTTATACCTCAAAATTCCCTAATGATTAGGTTTATAATCTTAGCATTTAATATTAGGTATCTAATACTGGGTTTTCAATATTGGTTTTATAATATTGTGTTTAGTATAAGTGTTTGAAATGTTTGATGTTGGAATGGTACATAAATCTATCCAATGTCTCTGTACGACAAGAATCAACGCAATGCGACACAATGATACATTACATCACTAATTACTCAATGTCACATTGCAACATTGAATAAATTAGGGTTTAATATTATGGTTTATAATATTGGTTTTATGGTTTATAATATTAATACTAGTGTTTGTAATGGCTTGGGTTTATAATATTAATCCCAATAGTTGATTAATCACTTGAGAATATAAAGCCTAATCCTAAACTTAATATTAACATTATAACCACAATGTCATAAGCAATGTGACAATCATTATCACAATGATACATTACATTTCAATTTAATCAATGTTGCATTGTGACACTGAATAAATTATGGTTTAGTATTCTTCTTTATAATATTGAGCTTAGATTTTATAATCTTAAAGTTTATAATATTAATCCTAGTTTTTTTTTTAATCCTTGGGTTTAAATATATTAATCCTATGATTTATAATATGTTGATTTTATACTATTAATCCATTTTGTGGGTGTGTGTGTGTATATATATATATTAAAAATTATTGACAAAACAGTAAAAAAACCTATTCCAAAATACAATGAGATTGATGAAAAATCTATTGAATTTATTGAGAGATAAAAGAATGATTTATTGAAACACATTGAAATTATTAAAAATTATGACACAAATTTTTTCAAAGTATTCATATAACTTGAAATCTATAAAAATTTAACCTTATATATCTCACACATATGTTAAAAAACCAATATATTAAACTTTATATTATGAATTATAACATTAATTACAATGTAATAAATAACCACAAAGCTAATTTATTGCAATAATATTGTGTTTTTTTTTAACACATAATATATATATATATATATATATATATATATATATAAAAAGGTGACAATTATATTGATAAAAATATACTAATTATTGACCATAATATAACAGTGAGAAATAAATAAGTATTATTAATAATAATTAAATGTTATATGTTAATTATAATATAGTTTAAAATATAATTTTTAATATATTTATATAATAATATAATATTAATATAATAACTATAAATATATTTTTATTATTTATATAGCGCTTATAATATGAAATAGTTAGTATTTAACCAAATATATTTAATAACTATTAGTGTGGTTGATATATATCTATTAATACCTCGATCACATTAATAAATATGGTTGTATTAGTATTTATAATTTATAACTACTTCTAAAGTCACTTTCTCTCAAGCTGTTCAAAAATTAGATATTTTTGGAGGCCAAGAAATTTTTCAATTTTTAGACTCTACATGCAATTTTTCAATAGTTACTGCGCATAAATTAAGCCACTGAAAACGTAAACCCTTAGTGGAATTGTTTCTGCAATAGAACTAAACCCACTTCTATATAAATTAACATATGATAAAAAAAAATATTCACTGAAATTGATGGATAAATGTAATGCACACATGATCATGATAATTGCAGGTCTTCCAAAACAATAGGAGTTGACGACGGGAAACATCATAGAGGCACACCAAATTGTTGGAATTTTACTCCCAACCACTACCATGAATGAGAAGCGGCAGTAATCCACAACTTCATTAATATTTGACAGTAGAGAAGGACAGTTCAACAGATCCGAGAACTGGAGGCATTTTCACGAATCCACGTAAAGATTAAAATAGAGTACCGAGCCTTAAACTCTGCGTTTAATTTCATCTACCGCATTGACTTACCTTTTTCCCGTAGCGCGCAAATCGCAAGTCTTTTGTTTTACCATTTAGGCCATTTGCCATATGTTGTTTTACCGCCGACGCGATATCTGGCGGGAACTACCTTATACCTTACTGCATGGACCAAACTTTGTTTTGTGTTCATTTATTTGTATTTTTCTTTTCACACTTCCCACCGTTTAAGCCGCTCGCAAAGCGCATTTCCCATTGTTTATGACTTACCTTTCCGCAGCCACAAGTTAAGTTATTTCACATGCGATGCGATCGTGCTATCGCACATCGCATTCAAAACTATTTATGTTTTCCCATAAAGTGTCGCAGCATATGTTATTTGTTTTTCAATGCGTTTGCGCCATCACAAATTGTGCCTGCAACCTTTTATGTTTATCCATGTTCGCGCCAAGTTAAAAGTTAAGCTCGTCGATCTGTGATCTGCGATGAGGACTCAAAGCCAAAACATATAATATTTGAGATCCACTAGTTTGTGTGTTTGAACGTGTTTTCACGTATTTTTTGTGTACAAGAAGAATACACCCTGCGTGCCGATTAAATGTAGAAATGGGTCTTTTGACAGCCCAAGGACGAATGTTTGCTAAGCGTCAGTTCAACATTGAACATTATTGATTAGAATTAGGTTTTCAGGCTTTGGCCACTTTGTATTAAAAGAAATGTAATTTGATTTTGAGAGAGTGATGGAATTAAAAATAAATTTATTCCTCTCCTGTTTTTTACGCTGCCTATGTATTGACTATTAATTCCGCATTTTATTTTTGAAGTCTCTGTGTTGTGGGGTTGCATCCCTCTATTATTTATTTCGTTCAATATTATCAACATGGTATCAGAGCAGGTCTAAGCTCTCAGTCAAAGAAGCACGAGCTCGCTTTATTTGTTGTAGAAGTTGTAAGATTGGTTTTAGAAGCAAAGTTCTCCAACAGTGAGAAAGCTTTTCTTTGACACAGTCAAGGAAGATTGTTTGTTAACACAGTCAGAATGGCAGCAGCATGCACAAGCTTGCCAAATCCTCAACTACCACAGTTTAATGGGAATAATTATGATTATTGGGCCATTATAATAAGAGCCCTATTTTCTTGACAAGATATATGGGAGCTGGTGGAACAAGGTTTTCAAGAACAAGCAGACGTAATAGCGCTGGTTGCTTTGACAGTAGAAGAAAGAGACTTGTTGAGAGATAATAAGAAGAAGGACTCCAAAGCTCTCTTCTATCTCTATCAAGAAGTACACGAGAGTATATTCCCAAGGATTGCAGTAGAAATAAAGTCTAAGGAGACATGGGATATTCTCAAAATAGCCTATCAAGGCATGGAGAAGGTGAAGACAACAAAGCTACAAATGTTGAGGAGAGATTTTGAAACTCTATGTATGAAAGAGTCTGATAACATAGATTCATTCTTCACACATGTGATTGGATTGGTCATCCAGATAAGGTATCATGGAGAGACACTTGAGGAAAGAAGAATAGTGGAGAAAATATTAAAAAGTCTACCCTTAAGATTTTATTCCATAGTGGTGGAAATAGAAGAGACAAAGGATCTCTCAATATTATTAGTGGATGAGATTTGTGCATCCCTGATGTCTCATGAACATATACTGAACAGAACAATGAACTCCTCATTAGAGCATGCTTTGAAGACACAAATGTCTTTTGGCAAAGGTAGATGTCAAGGAAGATCAAAATATCAAGGAAAAGGAAGAAGCCCACAGATAAGTGTAATAAACCGCCTTGCAAGCACAAGTGAAAGGGGCAGCAACTGGAATCAAAGTGAAGGCTCAATTCAGAGTCAAGAACATGGACAAAGGTATGAAAAAATCCAAGTCCAATGTCATTATTGTAAAAAGTATGGGCACTATGCCAATGAATGTAGAAAGAAAAAAATCACATGGATAATAGGAAAATTTAATTTTGCAAAATAAGATAATAACAAGAGTAATGTGCTTTTAACATGTAATGTAGCACAAGAAAAACAAGAATATGTATGTTTCTTAGACTCAGGTTGTAGCAACCACATGGCTGGAAACATAGCAATGTTTGCCAATCTGGATGAAGATGTGAAATTTGAAGTGATAACAGGCACTAATAGTAGAGTCTTTGTCAAGGGAAAAGGAAGAGTGTCAATATTGAAAAGGAAGGGAGAAAAGAGATTTGTGTGAGATGTATATTATGTACCTGGCCTGAAATGTAACCTTCTAAGCATTAGATAGCTCACGAACAAGGGATGCAATGTATTTTTTAAGAATAATGTGTGCACTATCATGGACATACCTCCAAGTAAGAGGGTCATTGCAGAAGTGCATATGACAAAGAATATGATGTTTCCTCTCAAGCACATAACATACTTGAAAGAAGGAGGTGTGGTAGCAGCAGTCACACAAGAGGTATTTTAAGAAGAAGTGAAAGACGAAAACTGGTTATGGCATTTGAGATTTGGACATCTCAATTTTGAAGGTTTGAGCCTCCTGCATATAAAAGGGATGGTAACAAGATTACCACTCATAGAGAAGCCAAACAACCTATGTGAAGGCTACATCTTGGGAAAACAACACAGAGAAGCATTCCTAGTTTGGAAGAGTATAAGGGCAAAGGAACCCTTGGAGATTGTCCACTCAGATTTGTGTGGACCAATGCAAATGCCATCTTTAGCTAGCAGCCAATATTTTTTTACATTCATAGATGATTACACTAGAAAGACATGGGTGTATTTCTTGAAACAGAAGAGTGAAGTGTTTGAATAGTTCCACCACTTCAAAGCTCTTGTTGAGAAGTAGAATGGGCACTACATCAAAGTGATGAGAACTGACAGAGGTGGAGAATATATCTCCAAAGATTTCCTATGTTTCTATAGGGAGAAGGCATACACAATAATTTTACCTCAAGGTACACACCATGGAAAAATGATGTTGTAGAAAGGAAGAATAGGACCATCATGGACATGGTCAGAAGTATGTTGAAGGTAAAACATTTTCCAAATAAGTATTTGGCTGAAGCTGTCAATTGTGCAACATATATTTTGAATAGATGCCCAACCAAAGATGTTATGAACAGAGTTCCAGAAGAAGCATGGAGTGGAACAAAGCAGTTTGTCACTCACATGAAAGTATTTGGATGTGTGGCTTATGCACATGTCCTAGATCAAGTAAGGAAGAAGTTGGACAACAAGGGGGAGAAGTGTATCTTTGTTGGATACAGTGATGAGTCCAAGGCATACAAACTCTATAATCCATCCACCAACAAAGTTATAATCAACAGATATGTGCAGTTTATTGAAGAAGAAGCTTGGGATGGAAGCTTAGAGAAAACAGTAAACGTGAAGACATGTGTGTCTCACGAAGAGAAAGAGGAATGCATAACAACAAATAATTCCTCCATGGTGGTTTCTCCTCCACCTACACAGGCACAATAGAACACACCACAAGCAGGAAACAAAAAAACCTAGAGATTCAAGGAAGTGCTTCTCCAAGCACAACACAAGGATCAGAAAATCCCTCGAGTTCAAGTGGAACTCCAAGCACACCAAGAAGACTAAGATTCAGAAATTTGAGTGAAATTTATGAGAAATAAGCTGATAATGATAAAGGTCTGAACTCTTTATTTGTTTTTTTTGTCATGTTGATGACCCAATTCATTTTGAAGATGCAATAAAAGAAGAAAAATTGATTGAAGAAATGAATGAAGAGATTGGTGCAATTGAAAAGAATGACACATGGGAGTTAGTGGACCTCCCATAAGGTAAAGAAGTCATTGGATTAAAATGGGTCTATAAGAACAAGAGCAATTTTGAAGGCAAGATTGAAAAGCATAAAGAAAGACTAGTTGTGAAAGGCTACAAACAACAACAAGGAAGAGATTATGAAGAAACCTTTGCACCTGTTGCAAGGATGGAAATAGTAAGAACAATGTTGTCCATAGCAGCACAACAAAAATGGAAATTCTACCAAATGGATGTGAAGTAAACCTTTTTGAATGGAGTGTTGAAAGAGGAGTATATGTTGAACAACCTCCAGGCTATGAGATTGAAAGCCAAGAGCACAAAGTGTGCAAGTTGAAGAAGGTTCTTTATGAGCTGAAGCAAGCACCAAGATCATGGTACAACAAGATAAATGCTTACCTGAAAGAAAATGGGTTTGAAAAATGTGATGGTGACCCCACACTCTACATCAAAGAAAATGATGGTAAGATTATTATTGTTTTTTTATATATAGATGATTTAATCTTTACAGGAAATGAAATTTCTCTCATTGCTAATTTTAAAGTAGTCAAGAAGAGTGAATTTGAAATGACTAATTTGGGTTTATCGAGATACTTTTTCGACATAGAAGTAAAGAAAAATGAAAAGGGATTTTTTATTTCCCAAGCAAAATATGTTGCAGAAGTTTTGAAGAGGTTTAACATGCAGCACAATAAAGTAGCAGTAACTCCAACTGTCATGGGGTTAAAATTAAGCAAGGAAGATTTCAGCAAGAATGTCGATCCGACATTGTACAAGAGCATAGTTGGTAGGCTCATGTATTTGACTGCAACTAGGCGTGATATATGTATGTTGTAAGTTTAATTTCCAGATTCATGGAGACACCAAAGGAGACACATTGGAAAACATCCAAAAGAATTCAGAGGTATGTGAATGAAATGAAGGAGTATGGTGTTCTATACTCCTCAACTGATAATTTTAAATTTTTTGGTTAAACTGACATTGATTGGGTTGGAAGTGTAGATGATAGAAAGAGCACATCTAGGTATGTGTTTCATTTGGGATCGAGAGCCATTTCATGGGCTTCCAAGAAGCAACCAATAGTTTCTTTATCAACAGCGGAAGCAGAATATGTGGCAGCAACATGCCAGGAAATTTGGATGATAAGGATGCTTAGAGATTTATGTCATGAGCAAGATAAGGGAACCACAATTTATTGTGATAATAGCTCAACAATAGCATTATAAAATAATTTTCTTTTCCATAAGAGAAAAAAGCATATTGATGCAAAATATCATTTTATAAGGGAATTGGTTAACAATGGTGAGATTGTTTTGTAGCACTGCAGGACAGAGGAACAATTTGTTGATATCGTCAGAAAACCATTAGCACATAAAAGTTTTGAGTATCTTCGAAAATGTTTGGGAATGACTGATGGCAGCAGTTGTAATTAAGGGGGAGTGCTAGAATTTTACTCCTAACCACCACCATGAATGAGAAGCGGTGGCAACCCACAAATTCATCAATGTTTGACAGCAACAAATCCAAGAACTGGAGGCGTTTTCATGAATCCATGCAAAGATCAAAACAGAGTACCGAGCCTTAAACTCTACGTTTAATTTCATCTACCACATTGACTTACCTTTTTCCCACAATGGAAAATCGCAAGTCTTTTGTTTTACCATTTAGGCCATTCGCCATATGTTGTTTTACCACCTATGCGATATCTGGCGGGACCTACCTTATACCTAACCGCATGGACCAAACTTTGTTTTGCGTTCATTTCTTTGTATTTTTCTTTTCGCACTTCCCACCGTTTAAGTCACCCGCAAAGTGCATTTCACATTGTTTATGACATACCTTTTCGTAGCCGCAAGTTAAGTTATTTGACATGCGATGCGATTGTGCTATTGCACATCGCATTCATAATCGTTTATGTTTTCCTATAGAGTGCCACAACATATGTTATTTTTTTGTTATGTGTTTGCGCCATCACACATCGCACCCACAACCTTTTATGTTTATCCATGTTTGCGCCAAGTTAAAAGTTAAGCTCACCGATATGCGATTTGCAATGAGGAGCCGAATGCAATCAGGGCTCAAAGCCAAAACATATAATTTTTGAGATCTGCCAATTTGTGTGTTTGAACGTGTTTTCACGTATTTTTTTTGCACAAGCATAATACAACCTACATGCCCATTAAATGCAAAATTGGGTCTTTCGGTAGCCCAAGGAAGAATCTTTGTTGAACGCCTGTTCAACATTGAACATCATTGATTAGAATTAGGTTTTGAGGCTTCGGTCACTTTGTATTAAAATAAATGTAATTTCATTTTGAGAGAGTGATGGAATGAAAAAAAAAAATTGTTCATCTCCTGTGTTTTATGTTGCCTGTGTATTGACTATTAATTCCGCATTTTCTTTTTGAAGTCTTTGTGTTGTGGGGGTGCATCCCTCTATTATTGATTTCGCTCAATATTTCCAACACAAATCTCACCGGCACGGGCATACTAATTAAATTTTGCTATTTTTCCCGCATATGTAGCATCCTAGATGACTCCACTGCAACCACTAATGGCTTAAGAGTTCATATCATTGGATAACCCATAAATGTCGAGCTTGAACTTGCAATTGAATGTGCTTGGAACCCTTGGGGTCCATCAAATGTCAACATTCAACCAATAGGTCTACTTAAAAACGAAAACTTAAAACCTAAAGAAGTCTAAATCAACTTTATTTCACCCATGTAACCAACAGTGCGAGATAAATCTGTTATGAAAATCAATGATCTAGATCAACTTTTATTTATTTTTATCAAAATTTCCCAATATGACATCACCTTTTCATTAAATTAAAATTTTAACCTAGTTTTGAAGTTAAATTTCATTTGAGTAGATTTTCTCCAAAAATAAATTATTTTTAGTAATTTTATTTATTTTTTTAAATTATTTATTGGCTCTTTTACACACCAGCAATGAGTAATTGTAGGTGCATAGTTTTCCTTGAATAATAGTGATAGTCAACTTGCATTGGAAGATAATAAAACTAATGATTAAAAAGTTTTTTTTCCTTTTTTTTTGCAAAATGTAGCTAGAAAAAACTATACTCTATTTATTTAAGAAAAAAAAAAGTTAAAAAAATTTAGCATCTTTTTGGTTTTGATAAATATACTTTGTAAAATAAAACACCCCAAAAATTCTAATAAATCTATCTAATGACTAGATCTTAATTATCACTTACCTAGTAGAGATATATATATATATATTTTAATTATATCATGTAGGGAAAATGAGACTCCAAGAAAATCTTCATTGTTAGTAACCAGGAAACAATTTTTATTTTTTTTTTAAGTTAAAGTCAAGGATTTTATTAATAAAAATATAAAGTTATATATAGTATAATATGTTAAAAATGGCGGAATCTAGGCCATTGCTACAAAAATTAACGACACTTCCATCCATATCAGATTGAGGTTATCGATTTGAGAACTGAGACACTAAAATAGTTATGCAAAAAGAGCTTAAACAAAACAACAATATGACCCATCAGTGAGGATAATACATTGTAAAAACATAATATCCAACATCGCCATTCACTAAAGACAAGCGATGCCCTACAGGAATAATGTGCCACCCCTGCAAAAAGAAAGGTTACCGTGCCAAAACCAAAAGAGATAGTGTGTCGTCCATGCAAAACTTACACATCACGTAGGAACCATAAGCAACAATCTGTGGCGTATGAGCTGTAATTTTAGGAGCCATGGCATATAATGCTTCCAAAAACAATAAACCATCTGAAATACTGCCATATACACCCATGGAGCAGACCTCAAAAATATCTGAAATATCTGAAGACTGAAAGCCATGAAGCTCAAAGACGTCAAAACTGAAGATTTAAGATCTTGTAAATTAGAACAAATCACTGTGAAATCAGCAGTATTGTTAAGAGAAGGACCAGAAGAATCCGCCAGAGGATTAATCAATATCATCCAAACAAAAACAAACATTCTCGAGCGAGTACTTTATATCTTCTTGACCAGCAAAAAGCTTGTAATTGTCAACTTGTCTATCCTGTAAAACCATGCGAAGGAGGGTATCCATTTCTTTCTATATTGTGAGTGCAAGAAATGCACTCTTCGTTTCCTTATATTTATTGGGTTCGGCAGCCATTGGAAACCATTGCCTCCCACTTCCGAGTAGGGAGTGTCCCCATACTCATTCGACTCCAGTTGTCCAATGTCTCAAAGAAATTCCATAGGGATCGAATCAAAATATGAGTCAACCGATTCCCAAGCAAACAACCGGTGACGATAAACACCAGAAGAAATAGTTCCACCGCTACAACTAGCTTTGCATTGGCATAACAAGAGGGTTAGACAATTCTCCCCACCAAGAACCATAGATATATACTCTCAATAATATTGTGAAACACCTCTAGAAATTAAAGACAAATGAAACTAAGACAAGACCAGTGGTATCAGAGGCTAGTGAAAAGAGTTGTTTAGGAAATGTGGTGAGAAGCCGTTGCGAAGAACAAGATTGGTGTTGAGATCAAACGAATCAGTGTAGAGAGAAACATATCGGTTTTAGCTATATGTTTCTGCCATAACAAATATTAAGTGAAAGGGGACTAATAGGCTCGAAGATAAAAATTCAATCAACGAAGTGTTACGATTAATCACAACCCCTATTTCGAGTGTGATTGTTGTCGGTTTATGAAGGGACCTTGCACCACTGTAGCAAATGAGAAAAATGTGTGAAGCCACATTCTGTGTAGAGAAGAAACTAAGCTATACAACGTTGTGATTTATTTCGAGTGGATTTTATAGATTCGTGGAGGATCCCATAGATTCTAAGAGGAGCAAAATTACTATTTCGAGTTCCAATTAGAAGGGTGCGAAGCGATAGTTTCAGATTGAAACCCTAGTTAAAGTGGAGGTTGAGGTTGAGTGAGGCAAGATGTAAAACAGAAAAGGCTTTTGTTAAAACGACTGTACGGAGCACACAAATTCAATATGAAACCCTAGGGTCTGAGTTAATAAAAATATCTAAGTTATTTTTTTAAGTATAAACCCTAGCAACATTTTTTTTTGAAGAAAGGAAAATCCTTAAAAAAAAGTTATGAAAGAAAAGTACCTTTATTAAAATAGTTTGAGGATCTTTTTTTAAAAGAACTAGGGTTTTTCATTTTGAAAAATGGAGTATGGTTTATGCAACATTAACATTTTTTTTATAATTAGGGTTTGAGAACTATTTAAAGAATGGAGTTTTCTGGAAAAAATAGGGTTTTTTAGACAACCTTTTTTTTTTAATTAAAATAAAGGGGTTTAAGAAATATTTATTTCTTTCTAGGTAAAAGAGTATGTGTAAAGAATTATGTAAACTGAATAACTTGAATTTGAAAAATTTAACTGGAAAAATAATTTTGAATTGTGGAAGTTAAAACTTGGATTTACTAGTACAATAGGGGTTGTATATGGTACAAGTAAGAAGCCTCTCAAGTGGTAGGAGTAAGAAGCCTATGAAAATTACCAATGATGAATGGGAGGACTTGGATTCCAAATCTCTTAGTACAATTCAGTAGTGTCTCACTGTAATGATTTATTTAACATTGTGGGAGAAGTTACGACAACAAGATTGTGAACAAAGTTGGAAGGTCTATATATGATGAAATCCTTGATGAACTAAATATACATTAAGAGGAGGTTGTACATATTGAAGATGAAAGAAGGTACACAAATCATAGAGCAAGTAAATATGTGTAATACTATTATTTGCTAGTTAAATAGTATAGATTTCAAACTTGATAGCTAAGATAAGGCACTTAGATTGTTTTGTTAACTTCGTGAATTAAGGGACCATTTTTAACCTTTTTCAAGTTAAGAACAACATAAAATCTTGAATTTTATGTTTTCTTCGAATTTTATGTTTTTTTTGGAGCTATGTTTTCTAAAGAAGTGAGAAATAAATCAAGGTTTGAAACCTAAACACTATAAGAAATGGTGGCTAGAGTTTTCTCTAGAGAAAGAGGGAGATAAATCAAGAGGTTATTCTAGGTTAAAGTCAAAAGGAAAAAGGAGAAACATAAGGTGTTGGTTCTACAACAAATCAGAGCATCTGAAGAAAGATTGTTAGAAAAGGAAGGAATCTAAGGAGAATTGAAAAAGGGAGCCAAATACAATTGTTGAGTTTAGGTATGGTTAATGAAGTGCTATCAATTTGTGAAGTTCCTAAATATCATGAAAATTGGGTCTTAGATTCTCATGTATCTCATCATATTATGTGTTTACATAAATTTTTTTTCAACTTATGAAGTTGTTGATGGTGAATATTCCCTTATATTGTAAGACTATTTGGGTTGGGAGTCTCAAAATCAAGATGTTTTCCAATATTTGAGAACATTAACATATGTAAGACCATGTACCTAAATCAAAGAAAAATATAATTCTATTGGGAGTGTTGGATTATGGTGGTTATAAGTTCATAGTTCATGGCCGATTCAATCTTGAAAGTGTCAAAGGGTGCTTTAGTGGTCATGAAGGCTACAAATACAGAAAACCTTTACAAGCTCGTGGGAAGTACTTAGATCAACGAAGCAACATTGGCACCTAAGGGGTAAGCTAAGTCCACTCATTTATGGATATAACATCCAGGTTCAAAAGAGAAAGAAGGGAATTCAGGTATTAATTAACCACAAGTTACTTCCAAATTTAAAATATATGAATTTAAGTTTCTGCAAAACATTTCATATTTGGAAAATAATGTAGACATAAATTTAAAGCACCGAGTCTAGGAGTAAAGGTATTCTTGACTACATCTATCTTCTTTTTTGGGACCATCCTCTATTATTTGTTTCATAGGATCATTTTATTTTTCATTTATAGATGATTTTTCTAGAAAGATATGGATGTATGTATTCAAAATAAAATCTAATATATTTAAAAAATTTAAACAATTTTTAAGAATGGTAGAGAAGAGAAATCAAAGGAAAATCATGTTATTTTTAGGGCTAAATAGTTTTATGTTGAAGATAATTGAATTTTTAAACTTTTTCAACAATTTTCACAATTCCTTCACCCCACATCATCATGAACAATTATATAGAGAGAACATTAACATAAACAATGCAACAAAAAATTAAGGAACACTAGAAGAAAAGCATACACAATAGAGACACCAGGATTTAGTTCAGAGACCAGGGAAAATCCCAACAAAGGGAAAACCTAAAAAAAATTGTATTCTTCTTAGATATTCATCAAATGTTCATATGAGATACATGGTATAATGAGACATAAGTTTTTCATCATCAACAACATTAAGCCTCCTAGGGCCAACCATGGATCATACATGGTCCTCATAAGATGGCGGAAAACAAGCATGTATATGAGGTATTACCAAGCTTTCCTCAAAACCTTTGATAGATATCCATATCACTGTTACAAGTAGCATATATCTCTGTCAATTATTATTGCAATAAATATCACTACAATAAGGACAAGTTTCACTGTCACACATCTCTATCATAAGGAAAAATATAATTGATATACATTATTATTATAAGAAGAAGCTATACATCCCTATCAAAATCACAAGTCATACATCATTGGCATAAGTACAAGAATAAATCCTCTCTACAACTCAATAAACTAGGGCTTGACAACTAGCCCTATATTTTCCTTCTTTGCATCGAGTCCATCCTCAGAGCATATCAATTATGCCCACTAATAGCCCTTATTTCCTTTCACAATGGACTAAAGTTAGGGATTTTCAAACAACTCCGACCAACCATTACACCTGTACATAAACTGTTATACAAACTGCCTAATTAGGACCTCAACACCTAGCAAGTTCATCAACAAAAAAGACAAACACACACCTTTGAAGGATAACACTTCAACCTATGCACAGATCCTTAAATATTCTCAAACCTGGTTAAGGCTTCCTATTATTCCATTCTATCCCTAAAATTATGCCACACAAAACTCCTCAAACCCCATGTTTTTCCACCATTATAAGTCCTCTACTCTTGTGTTATTTCTCTAGGAAAATGTGGCATAGTTTCATATTTCTTCTAGACCTTTCATCCCATCAAAATCAGGGACTTGAACTACCTGCAATGATCGAAAAATCAAGCAAACTTGTCACAAAGAAATAGTGAAAGAAACCTATAACAATAACTACCTTTAACCTCAACCATTATTCTACTCCATCTCAGTCTTGTTACATTTGTGTTCCAAAGTGGAACAACCTCATATTTATATATTTTTAGGGCTTGACCTTCTTGTAGCACTTTGGTCCCATTCTCTAGAGAAACATACCACCATATCATGCATATAATTTTCCTTCAACTTTTCTAAACAGATGATTACCTTGTCTTAGACCAATCATAGAAAAGAACCAAGAAATATGACCATCCTTTGTCTAGAATTGTTCCTATATGTTGTGACCAAATCATAGGTCTTTTCTCCTTAGATGTGTGCACTTGTTGCGTGTCTTGATTGAGATATAAAATATCTTTATTTATACAAATCATTGGAGGAGCCAATGGGTGTTTTTTGGCAAGTTTCCCCTTCAATTAGTGAGGCTCACTTGAGGAAAATGCTCTTTTAATTATCTCTTATCAATATTTAAATATATTTTGTTGATTTCTTTCCCAAATAAAATTTTGAAATCAAATAATAATGAGAGGAGTTCCAAATAATACTTTATTTCTATCAAATTTAAATTCTCCTTCTGGGGAAATATGTTTTCTCCTTGGGGTATTTAGGCTTCTTGTGAGGGTACATGGATCTCTCTTGGAAAAATTCATCTTGAAGTTGCCCCAAATTTCAACACTCCCTTTTAGCTAGGGAGGAATTTCTAGTTGCACCATAAAACTTATCTGAGGCATACATGTATCAACATAATAAAATCTCATCTAATCTCATAGAATAAGAATAATCCAAAACCGATTTCAGGGGAGATTCATTTACCTCAACCAAGTCCTTGGAAGTCACAAATGACCTTGGTAAAGATCACAAACACCCTACTAGTCTCCAGGTCAAGTTCCATGACCTCATCTTAGCTGAAAAATGATGACTTGATCCATATAAGAAGAATAATTATACAGACTAATAATAAGGGAGATCAATATACCATAACCAAGTCCATGGAAATCATAAATAACATTGTTAGAGATCACACACCCTATGTACACTGGCTCACCCTCACCCAACTTGATCCTCAGTAATCAAGTGATAGAACACTTGCATTCAATACTTAGGGTAGATCAATTTACCATAACCAAGTCCATGGAAGGTGCGTCCTCCCTTGGTAAATATCACTTTCACCTAAGTTTCCTATCCCATGTGACCAAGATGGGAGGTAATCCTGAAAAGCTTAAGTGAGTCCATGACCCCTTTTACAAGGGTGATTTGTCGATAGGATGAAAAATATGGTATGTACTTATCCAAGTCCATGGATTTAAGGAGTACCCTAATTCAGGAGCCTCACTTCACATCCCCCTTCACCATGTCCATGGCTTGTCATAAAGACAATGAATAACATATGCTCAGTGTTCTCGATCACGAGTGTTGCCTTTCAAGGAAGGATACATTATCCAGTAATCCAAGATGCTCTATGAAGAATATGAACTTAAATGACTTGGTGATAATGTTAGAAACCTACTCATATGTTGAAGCCTCATCACTTCAATTTGGCAACAAGTCACTATCAAATCCTCACCGATCCCTTTATGTTGGAGCCTCAATGCTCCATCAGTCACACCATGTATGGAAATCCCGTGGATAGCTTTTGAAGCCACACTACTCACAATTCATACAACTTTCTCATTTTGGAAATCAAACAAAGACCCATACTGAAGCAACACCTCAATATGTTCTTCCTATTTACAACACTCTTGGTTCACTTGGCATATGCATATCTCTTCAGTCACAACTCTGATCAATCCATGTAGGTACCTCAAATCATGCACATAATTGTCCCTTCAAATTAGCTAGCAAGTATCTTATCTTGGCTTCGACCAATCATAAAAAATAATCAAGAAACACAGCCATCCTTCACTTAGAATTTCTCCTGTAGGCTACAACCAGATCAAAGGTATTTTCTCCTTAGATGTGTGCACTTGTTGGGTGTCTTTAATGAGCTCCATAGGCTCTTTATTTATACAAATAGTTGGAGGAATACAAATCGTTGGAGGAGCCAAGGGGTGTTTTTGTGCAAAGGTGTCCCTTCACGTAGCGAGGCTAACTTGAGGAAAATGCCCTTTTAATTTTATATTATTAATATTTAAATATATTTTGATGATTGGTTGACAAAATAAATTTGTCACATCAAATAATAATGAGAGTGCCCAATAATAATTTCCTTTTATCAAATTTAAATTCTCCTTTTGGGAAACGATGGTTTCTCCTTGGGATAGTTGGGCTTCTCATTGGGTTAGTTAGATCTCTCTTGGGGAAATTCAGCCCAAAGCTGCCCCGAATTTCAACAAATCAAATGTCTAAGAACAAATAATGGAGGCAACTTAACTTCTTTATAGATTAAATAATAATGCAAGGAGGCTAGGATTGTTATACAAAAAACCACAAGTAATACTCCTCAACAAAATGATGTGGCAGAATGCATGAACATGAATCTTATAGAAAGAGAAAGGATCATGCTAAGAAATTCTAGTTTGTAACAACAACTGCGGGAAAAATAAATTAGTACTACTTATTACTTTTTATATGGTAAATTGATTACCATTTTTTGCAATAAATTGTAAAATTCTTGAAGAGGTATGACTAAGCCATCCATGTGATTATTCAAATATAAATATTTTTGGTTGTGATGTGTATAATACTATTCCTAAGAATTAAAATTCTAAATTAGACCCTAAGTTAAAGAAATACATATTTTTTGGTTATGATGAGGTTGCTAAGTGAGATAGGTTGTGGGGATCCTACTTCCCACAAAATCCTCATCAATAGAGGTGATATTTGATGAATATTCCCTTACTAAATTAGTTGATATAGAAGATGTTGTGAAACAAGAACAAACACCAAATAAAAAAATTCATTTTGAGATGGAACCATCTTCACATGGAAGCAAGAAGAAGCTTCTGAAGATAAATTTATAGATGCTGAAGAAACTCAAGAAATTTCTGGAGTTCCAAAATCTACACTGAGAATATTTTTAGAGGAGAGAAAAACTTTGAAAATATTTACTGATTTTTTTCATCTACTGATTTTGTTACCATTGTTAAAGAACCTTATTTTTATCAAGAAGCAGAAAATGATATCAGTAGTGGAAATGGAAAGTGTTGATAATAGAGGAAATGGATGCCCTCGAGAAAAAAAAATACCTGGGACTGTGTAGAAATCCCAAACTATAGGAAGGTTGTTAGATGTAAATGGGACTTCAAATTGAAAAGAGGAATTAATGGTTAATTTTGACATATTTAAGAACAAACTAGTTGAAAAAGGTTACTCACAAATGGAAGGTATATATATTTCCATGATTTTTTTTCACCATTTGTTAAAATTGTTTCTGTTCACACTGTGTTAGCATTAGCTGCTTTTCTTGGAGTTAGAACAAGTAGATGTTAAAGAAAAATTCTTACATGGATATTTGGATGATGATGATGATGATGATGATGATGATGATATATATATATATATATATATATATATATATATATATATATGGAATAGGAAAAAGGTTTTCTACAACATTGAAACAAAATATTAGTGTGTAAGATTAATAGATCATTGTATGGCTTGATTTAGTCACCTAGGTAGTGGTACTAAAAGTTTGATGTCTTCACAATGAGCTATAATTATATAAAAGTTAATATGATCATTGCGTGTACTTTAAAATTTTGAATGAGATATTCATTATCTTAGTGTTGTATGTTGACAATATGCTCATTGTAAGTAAAAGCATGGAATAGATCAGTATGTTCAAGGCTCTTTTGGCTAAGAAATTTGATATGAAGGATTTAGGAGATGAAAAACAAATTTTGGGCATTGAAATACACAAAGACAGGAAAAATGGTAAGCTTAAGTTTTCATAGCAGAAGTATGTAGAAAAAATACTTGAGAAGTTCAGGATGGGCAATGTGAAACCTGTTAATATGCCTTTCACTTCCCATTTTAATATTTATTATGACTCATATATTAGTAACATATGAAAGGGAGTATATGTCTTGTGTATCGTATTCTAATGAAACAGAAAGTGTGATGTATGCAACGGTTTGTATTAGACCTGATATTTCACATGTACTGGGTGTTGTTATAAGGTTCATAAAAAACCTAAGAAAAGAGCATTGGGATGCCACGAAAATGGTGCTTTTATATCTTAAAGGTACCAATGATTATTGTATCACCTTTAATTATTTTAAAGATTATGTTTTTGGATATGTTGACTCAGATTTTGTAGGAGATTTGAACAACATGAGATTCACTTCAGGATATATTTTTACTCTTACAAGGGGATCCATCATATGGGCGTCAAAGCTTAAAGAAATATTTTATTTATCCACCATAGGGGAGTAATACATTGTTGTCTCATATGCTTAAAAAAAAAAAAATTGGTTAAAGGGGCTTCTCTGTGAACTTGGGAGAGAGAAGAGTAACATAAATATATATTATGTGATAGTCAAAGTGTACTACATTTAGCTATAATTTGTGTTTACAATATCAAGACCAAACATATTGATATAAAGTACTATTTTGTAAGATAGGTTATCAATGGAGGTGGAGTAGATCTTAGGAAGGTCCACACCCGAGAAAACTATGTAGACATATTTACAAAACCAATGGTGATAAAGAAGTTGTGGTGGTGTCTAGATTCTCTTGGTTTGTATAAAAGGTGATAGGACCTTGGCAAGACATTGGGAAAATGGTTTTCAAGCTGGATATTATTGAAATATGACAACAATATGTAAATTTAAATTTAAGTTTATTGAAGTAAAAATTGTTGGAGTTATTCATATACGAACCAAAACTATAGTTACCAAAAATATTGTAATGGAGCCTGCTTCATATGTGTTTTCAATAGATGGGGAGGATGTGTGAATGGTGCATGCCTAAATGTAATATTTCTCCTAAAGAATAAAAATCCTAATTTCCTTCTGTATGGATGTTTCCTTAACAAGTTGTTAGGGTTTCACGACGTCAATATTGTGTATACTGTGTCTAATTTTTTGTGTCATTTTATTTGTGAATGATATTTTTACCATCTTTGAATAACGCAACAGTGGACTAATTCAATCATTTTAGAAACAAAATGAAAGTATCAATAATGTACCAATGATGGCCATCAAGATCTATGTAGTTGGACCCATGGATGTTCATGGCATCACTTGAACAATTTTTTGCTGACTTCATACAATTGTGTCTCATCATTACATAATGTTTTTTTTCACTACAAGTACTCCCTTGTTTGTTTTTCAAGGGGTGAAATTTGATGTGACAATGGTTGTTCATTGCCACTAGTCCCTCACTTGAGTTTCATTTGTTTCTTTGTTTTTGTTGATTGTTTTCATTTATTGTGTTTTCTCAGTGCTATAGTGGTAGTCTTTAGTCATATTTATTATTTTTTTAGCATGTGTTTGATTACAAGTATCATTGTTAGTTTGTTGGTTGAAGTCGTTGTTCTTGTTTGAAGTCTTTGTCCTAGTTCACTAACACCTATTTTATTTGAAGCAGAAAGTTGTTAGTGTTTTCCTTTCCCATACCTATGCAACATTTTCTTCAAATATCAACCAAATTCACTAAGTTTTCTTGGCTCTAATCCTTGAAATTTGGTGTATTTTTATTTTTTTGTCCTTCATTGAATTGATATGGAATTTATAGATTCAGCTCTAGCTCCATGTTGCAAGGAACCAATTTTTAGTGTTGGTCTTTTCCAGTAAGAAATTTTGAAAATGAACTAAGTGTTATGAGTTGTAAGCTAAGTTAGTTTTGTTATCTTCCCAAATTTCATAGCTATCTTTACCTGACACTAGGCCTCCTCCGTTTTTATATATGGAGGACTTCTCTATGTAAAACTCCAAAATTCTTTCATGAATAAATTATAATTTCTATACATCTTGAAATGCATGAAACTAATGCTCAAGGATAACACCAAAAATACTATCATGCTAAGCATAATAAACTAATATATGTGATGAAGAGTGTCACCTCGTTGATGAGAGAATCCAATATCCGAATAATTGATAATTGAACCTGATTAATTTTATCCTAGCACTAAGGGATTTCATCTATGGCTTCATCTCTATCAAGAGGAAGTCTACCTATTAGGGTTATAATGTGTGAGTAGAGGTAAAAATTCCTCTCATATTTGGTTTTTGTGGCTCAAAAGTTTCCTAGGTCAAGAATTCAATCTATGAGATCAGAATCCACAACTATATCATGAATTACACCCTTCTCTCTTTTGAAATATACTTCCACTAGTCAATTTCCTCCTCATTATTTTGAGCAACCTATTCAAAATACATTTAGTTGGAATCCCTAGCCTATGCCATCATAAGGACATCCAAAGATCCTTCCCAAGCTCCTCAAGGTTCTCTTGACCCAAATTAAGCACACCCTCATGACATTTTAAGTCTACACAAATAAAAAATTCACCTCTAAGCAATTCATTAGACATAGCATTTATGTCCCCATAAATGAAAGATAGATAGAAAACTGGGTGTTCATCAAATATATAATGGAATGTAAATAGATTGAGGTGAATAGAGGGAATGTAAAGAAATATGGATGGAAAACCGAATACAAACTAGCATTAGACACAATGAATGTTCAAGACCTAATGAATGTTTAGAGGGCCAATAATGAGCAATAATAAGAACGTCACTAAAACAGATAGCTAAACTAGAGAATTAAAGGAATAGTGAGACACCCAATCTTATCCATAGCATGATAATTAGAGTTGTCTGAAACCATTCACACACATTGCGGATATTCGCTGAAGGAATAGTGAGACACCCAATCTTATCCATAGCATGAGAAATAGAGTTGTCTGAAATCATTCACACACATTGCCGACTCAACTGCAGATAGACTTGGAATTTACTAATTCAACCTAATGGTAAGGATCGTAGCTTGTTGTTTTCATAATATCCACCTTTTCATGACCTTGGGAGAATGGAAACATGGAACAATGTATTCCTTTCGTTTCCGAGTAAGTATTCCATGTTGAATCAATTTGCGACGCTTAGGATATTCATATTTTTATTCAAGTTCCCTCAGTCAATGTTTTGGCGTTATGGTTTATTGATTATAAATTAACCGATTTTGTTTATTGATGAACTCTTACCATGTCTTGCCTGACTACTTTTTTGGTCTTATGGAATAAAGTTCAAACTTCGGTTCTCAACCATCAAAAATATTTTATAGATACATTTTTAGTTGGATATGAATGAAATTTGATTTAGGTAATGCACTCTTCAGTCTATTTGGACACCTAGACATAACCTAATTTCCCTTTGCTTTTCTGATTAAGTTCACTACATTATGTCCCATGCAAAGTGTTATTTGGGAAAATGTAAACGGAAAGGCCAAAAGTTAAATTATATTCCATGCAAAGTTCAAAATATATCAAGAAATTTAGGTCTATAAAACTGGTAGTAGGAAAATGTCAAAAGCTAAAAGATGAAGGAGTATAAATTACTTCAAAGGAACCTTGGAAGTGGGTTCTTCACTTTAATAGGACACCGGAAATTTTCAGATGACCAGAGCCAAAAATATAGAATTACATCACTAGGGTTGCTGTGGTGCATCTAAGCACCAGCAATAGTAGTCAGAGCGAGAAAGTTTGAATAAAGCATCTGGTGTCATAGCTTCCAAATCTGTTTGTTTCCAAACAGTAAAGGGATTATTGTTATTTTTCCAGTTATCATGAACTGATCCCTTTCCACTATCCTCGCATGAATGGCGTTGCGAATTCAACTTCTTGTACAGACGCATTGCTGCCACACAGTCCTCGTAAGGTTCATGTGCAGTACCCTTTTGTATTTCATACCTGTTGGAAAATTATATCCAATGAACTTCACCATGCTTACTCTTTTAATTTGATGTTAGTACCAATTAAGAGAAATAGTCATATGGTGTCATAGAAAATCAAGAGATCGAGAGATAGACTTACCCTAAAAATGCTTGAGCGAGATTATTGAGCGTGTTGCTTGCCTTGTTTGTTTTCACCAGTGGTGGGTACTTAGCAGTATCTCTGAAAATTATTACAAAAATAAAATCCCAGTGATAAAAAAAAAGTAAAAATACAACTAAGTTATTGAAAAAATCTATAAGGACCTGATTAGATGACTGGGGTATTCCATTTCCAAGCACTGTAGAACGTGATCTAAGTTGTGACCCACGAGAAGCCTTGCCCTTCCTCCCTTGCCTTGTGCCCGCCAAATTACTTCCCCATTGTATAATATTTGGCAAACTGTTTCTTGCACTTGCTTCAGAGGCATTGCATTCTTCAAATGCTCAGGTTTGATGCCACTTATATCATACCTATGGAGACCATCACTTATTAGTTATTACCCTTAATGCCACTTAGAAAACAATGAAATTCCTAAGGAAAATTAAATCAAATATTCAATGCCAACCTTGTAAGTAAGCTCTACACGTAGTGTCATATGTAATTGGAAGCTGTGGCGTAAGAAAAGCAGTTTTTCTTCATCAAATATTAAATGCCAACCTCATAAATAATCAATACCTGCAATTTGTAACTGTAAGCTGTGGCTTCACGTATGTAGAGAAAAGCAGTTTTTCTTCCTCATCAATCAAACAGATTTTGGCACAATGATCAAATGAACCATCCTGACCAACCATCTCACAACTTAGTGAGACAGCTGAAACTGATGTTCTGTTGTTTTCAGCTTGAATTCGTTTATTCACCATAGAAACGGATCCACCAGCCTGCAATGATGAATTTTATTAATGTTCACAAAAGCTATGAATTGGGCCTTGTGACATGCAATGTTTCAAAAGGTTTAGTGGTTTTAAGTGAAATATATACATATGAGTAAATTGAAACCGATGATGGCTGTCTGATAAGAAGTAAAGCACCCTATAGAATCAAGGTGTATAACCTCCATATTCTCATATCATTGCGTACGTTCAGAATCAATGTACATTAAAATAAGCCCATCTAATAAAAAATCAAAATCCATGTACTTGTGATCCACGTTTTTAAGCTCATCTAATAAAAATCAAAATCCATGTATTGTTATCCAAGTTTTTTTTTTAACTGCACCAATCTGTTATTATCTACTTCCAAAAACAAGATTTATCTTCTAATCCCTAGAGCCAAGGTAGATAATCTCATTACTAATTCCAGAAATTAAGGTAGAAATTAAAGTAGATAATGACATTAGATACACAAACTTGTCAAAGCATTATGTAGACAAACTTGTCATAGCATGAGATTAGAACCAGGATAAAGGGAAAAAAAACAGACCATCATCAACACACTATCTACACTGTTGGACTTTAGACTTTGTCATCCAAGTTATATGACATGTCAATACCCCAAAACTAGATATCAACACACTATCTACACTGTTGGACTTTGGACCTTGTCATCCAAGTTATATGACCATTGACATGTCAATACCCCAAAACTAGATACTTGTTATTTTAGGACCAATAGCCACGATGTTCTCTAAGCATTAGAACCTTTCACAAAACTAAATTTATCATTTAAGCCGGTTCCCTTACGCTCATTCCTTTGATCTTTAGAAATAGGAATGAGCGAAAGGGAAGATTTTCAAACATTTTCTTCGGCTGAGAAAAGAAAAATGCACTGCAAGCTTGGAGGGTATGCCCTTCATCATTTCGTACATATAACCCTCTAAACATAATTTATTTAATTAGGGTTCGTTGAAATATTATGAAATTGTGCATTGTGCCATGGTTCATGTTAAATAGGATTTATAAAACTTAAAACAAGATTAAAAAAATATAGTTTGTAGAGTTTTTCCATATCTGTGATTGCTTCAATTAGACTTACAGGAAGCGAAGCCGGTGGCAACTGGCATGCTGCTTGATGATTAACGGCTTCCTGGGCACTCCTGAAAATATTCAAACATAACTTGCATCCTCTTTTACTAAACTGTTCAGCACATTCTGCTTTTGGCAGGGGACCTATAAGAGCAACGGAGAGGAACGAGTTGAAAAGCAAGAACGAACATTCAATGCTGATAGGATACACGACAAAGATTTATAAAAAAATAGCAAGCATGAAAGTACCATGCCAACTTTCTGAATCTCCAAAGGCTAAGCAGATTGAGATAATTAAAAAAAAAAAGAGTTAATTATGCAATCCCGGGATAGAATGAAAGAGAACCATACCAATCAGATGTTCCCTCAATGAATCAAAAGACCTGCAATGCTTTTTGCAGACACCACATGTTGGTTCATGTCCAGAATGAAAAGAAATTCTCATGTGGTCCACCAGATGCTCAACTTTATTAAATTGTCTGAAACATGCTGCACATTTGTGCCTGAAAATTATTCAAAACGAGGCAACCCACTTAGTGTGTAACACTAAATTATGTATATTTTCACTATGACCTATCTGGTAGATTTTAAAACAAACCATTCATCAATATGAATTAAACAAACAAATAGATTTCAAAACTCATGGAATACAACTTTGATGTAAGATCATTCTTTAGTTTTTTATTGTCACAACTTAAAAACATTGAAGTAACCATTGGATCTGTCACATCCGAAGTAATCGGGAAAAATAAATTCAGAAAACGGTTCACCAACAAACACAAAAATTTTCATCGAAATTCCACAAGGAGCTGATCATGTAGAGTGGAATTTGTAAAAGGATTTTAATGACATTCTATAACGTTTCCCAACAATAACTCCTAAAATTCCTTCAAAGTATAGCACCATTGAAGCCAGGGTATAAGTTTAATAAATGAAAGACACAATAAGTTTAACAAAGCTTTTCATGTGAGATGAGAGCATGGTAACTAAACTTTTTCAATCCTTCAAAGTATAGCACCATTGAAGCCAGGGTATAAGTTTAATAAATGAAAGACACAATAAGTTTAACAAAAAAGCTTTTCATGTGAGATGAGAGCATGGTAACTAAACTTTTTCAAATAAAACGATACAAGCTGCTAACTTACCTTTTTCAAATAAAAAGATACATGATATAATAAGAAGAGGAGAAAATTTATACAACAAGCATTTATAGCAGATCTGTATGACTTCATTCTTATAATACGCAGTGCAAGGATATGCTTAGTGCTTACAATATTCTTCTCTTATCCTCTAGATTTATATGAACTACTTTTAGCATAGCTATTTAATCATTTAATTAGATATATTAGCATATATTCATTTTCAATTATGGAAAGACGGGTTAACCTATGAAAGGGTAAAAATAAAATAACTATACATCTTGACTTTATATATATTAAAGTGAAGAGATAAGATGAGATGGTTATTTAAGTGATCAAAATTCAAAAATAAAGAAGATGTGGAACTTTCAGGAAAGATCTTTGATATTTCTTAATAATTTCTTCTTTCTAATTTGAAAAAATCACACATATTGCATAAAACAAATTAATTTTGAAAAAGTCAATCCTATTCAATATAGATCAGGCATTAACAACTTTAAAAATAATTCGAAACCTTCTATGTCAAACCCGGAATAAAACTGTATAGCTTCTTGCAAAAAAAACTGAACCAAAACATTAATAAGAGCATAACCCCTCAACTCTAAACTCTAACATGTTTGTAAAAATCACAACAAAATCACAGCATGAACAACGTTATAACAGAAATGCCCGAAGTAAACCAATGGCAAAGACCTTGCCACAAAGCATCATTCACTGAATGTATCATGGCAAATTCTGTATAACAAAACAGATGAAGTGATCAGCACCTGACTGTCGGAAGCTGAGACTCCTGCTTGCCATCCATGATTGGAAATTGATTAACAAACTCTCAAAGAATGTTGAAGAAGAGAAGTGTGAGTGTAGGAGTTGCCGAGAAGACTTTTATAGCTGCAGCAACGTCTACTTCTTTCTCTCCAGTCCCTTTCATTTTCTCTCCCTAGTCTCGAATCTTCATTTTAAAATTGTGAAAGGGCGTGGAAACTAAATCTGTAAAATTGTGTGTAAACTATTAGCATGGAGGAAGACTAACGTTGTTAACCCACCCAATCTTTTCTGTACTTAAACTGTAAATAAGGAGGATACATTCTGATCATGAACGCTGTACAGCTTGAGGATCTACGACTTTTGACATCTTGAGCCCCACTTCTAACATTGAGATTCTAGCCTTTGGAAGAGTGGAACTTGGTATAAAATTTTGTCCAATCCTATATTAATGATACCTCTATGGGTATATACTGAATTTATACCACAGATTTTCCCATAACATTACAGCTATATATGAAATCAAATATCATTAAAACTATTCTAAACTATTTTATGTTTAGAATGAAAACCATATAAAACTATATATGAAATTTAAGGAATTAGTTTAACGGTTTAAGGAATTAGTTTAATGGTTTTCTGTTATGGAAAATTTTATTGAGTTTAGAGTGTAGTAGTAGTATTATAATAATAATAATAATAATTTAATTTTAAGGTTACAGCTAAGCTAGACACTAAATTGGTGTACAAATTTTTTTTGTTTATAAGACAAGAGATCTATCTCCACCTAGTCTTAGTAAGCTATATATACTCTACCCTACTGTGATTTTGAATATATAACCTATTGAGATGAAACACATGCTCTTACTAGGCTTAATAAACTATACATACTCTACCTTACTATGCCTCTGAACATATAACCTCTTAAAATGAAGAACATGCTCTAACTAAAAAAACACATATTCAAACCATATACTCTTAACCAATACAATTTACAAATATAAAAAAATTTGAAAACATCATCTAATTCTCCTTATGTTTCCCATTAATCTTTTCTATCAAACACAATAAAAGCTCACTAATTGAAGTCCAGCTAATTAGATTTACAATACATTCTCAAAACGAGCTTTTATCATTAACCAGTAATTTGAGGAACAAGTTTATTAGAAAAAGGAAACATCTACATTGTATGAGAAATCCACAGTATTGTCAGCCTGTGATTCCCTGATATTGATAACTTGGTACATTCTTTTTCTTTTGTTTTTCTCAGAGTTGACTATTAAGAATCGTTTCTGGTAAAGTCCACTTTATACAGCACTCAACAAGTTGCCTGACATCAAAGTCAATAAGAAAAACTTTTTTCAAGCTACATATACAGCACTCCACAAGTTACCTAGCATTTAAGTCCAGAGGAAAAATTCCTTTAACTTGTGCATGCATATCTTTTAGCACTACATTGTCTATTCGTAGAAATCTATGAATCATCGTCGTTGGATACAAGTATGTTCCCCTGCTGGACGGTGACTTTAATAATTTGTCTATATGGTGGGTCAAAAAGAATAAAGGACATAAAGCTTTAAAAATGGTCAACTAAATGCTTTAAAAAAATGTCAACTGCGATGTGTGCATTTTAAAGTCATGGTTCATATCGCTCCCATCTTGGCGTTTGGGGTTTGGCGTTTAAGTAATTTCCAACCTCATGGGTGTTCGTATCCCCACTCTCGGCGTATTTGCAATTTATGAAAAGAGAAATGTGATGTACAGTGACATTTGAGCACAATTTTATGTTTAATGTATAATGCGTTAATGTGTGGAATGCGGTAATATTTTAATACGTTTAATTGATTTTATTATGCTTGATTTTATAATTAAAAATATTAGTGAAATAACATTATTAGATAAAAGTTAATGATTTCTAATAAAATAAAACACTGTAAAATTGTCATCAAAGTGATCAAATACAGTCTTAATGAAATCATTAAGCTTCGGAATATAAGTATATACAAAGATATCAAGAAGAGGAAGAAGATGTCATATATTAACAAGTGCATTTTGTCTATCTTTCTAAAGTTGTATCGAGAAAGTTTTGGTGAAATGTGTTTGTTCGTAAAGCCAAAGATAATCATTCTATCTCCCTAGAAATTTTAGACAACTATCTTAAGAAGTTGTATGACTCTCCGGACACCATGGGCACCATCTTAAACATTTTTATTAGGGACGATATATTTTCCTTGGAAAACGTTGTGTCTGGGATTAATAAGTTCACTAATGGGAAAACAAAAGATATTGAAGGATACCAACTTGTGATCTTTAAAATGGGAAGATCTATCCTTATTCCTCATCTCCACAATTTGGATACACAACATCACTTCCCTGAGCTTTGGACGCAAAGCCTTATTGTGCCTATCTTTAAAAATGGGGAAAAAAGTGTTCCCTCTAACTACAAGACCATTATGATTAGCCACATCCTAGCCAAGCTATATGGGTTCATTTTGGAAAAGAACCTTAGCCTTTGGCTTGAAAACCATGGTAAAACAGCTAAAGGGCAAGCTATTTTTAGGAGACATCACTCGACTATCGACCATCTTGTTACTCTCAGGATCATTGCAGAGGAGTGTAACAATAGTAAAGCTGATTTCTTTTGTTGTTTTGTGGACTTTAGAAAATATTTCGACACTATTCCTTGAGATAAGCTTTGGGAGAGACTTGAAGAGGTCATGGTTCCTCCTAAACTGAGTATTATTGTGATCCGCCTCTATGAGACTTTCATTGCCAAGCTTCAGACCAATGAAGGGTGGTCTAAAGATATTAAATGCAATATCGGAGTTAAGAAAGGGTGTCCCCTATCCCCTACCCTTTTTGGCATTTACATCAATAAGCTTAAAGAGTGTCTTGAAACTGTGGGTTGCAAGGGCACCAATCTTGGTGGTATAATCATTACTATTCTCCTTTATGCGATGATATCGTTCTTCTTGCAAAAATCCATGATGACCTAGACAAGTAGCTCAAAACTCTTCCTATCTACTACTCCATGATGGGTATGACAGTTAATACAGACAAGACAAAATTCATGATCATTAAATCAAATAATACCACCCATGGTAGTTTCTTCTATGAAAACTATTGTTTAGAGCAAGTCTCTTCTTACAAATATTGGGTATTGACTGTCCTCATCAACTCAACTAGAATTATAGCATAGAGAAAAGGATTATTGTAGGTTGGAAAGCTTATTATGAGCTTGAAAACAATTGTAAGTCAACCAATCTTTGAATTTGGAGTAAAAAAAGGTTCCTCTTTGAGAATCTCATCACCCTTGTTGTATTATAAAGATGTGAAGTTTTGGGTTACAGTATATCTAGAGAGTTGTGGATAAATATTGAGATGATTCAAAAGCAATTCTCTGCCGAAAACCTAAAGATCAAGGGAAATACCCCTTATCATATCCCCTGGATCGAAGCTAGCCTATCCCCCATTCAAAGTACAAATATGTTTAGATATCTTATGTATAAGAAGAAGCTTTACAACATGGAATCTAAGAGGCGTCCAAAAATTGCTTCTAACTTTAGTCAAAACCCCCACCTTCGCCTCAAGATCGGGTGGCGTAAAGATGCCCAGTCTTAGCTCAACCATTGGGAGATTAAGGAGGAGATCATCATGGGAAGCAAAGATAGTATCAAAGATACTATTACCTCAAATTTAAAGGACAAGATATGGGATGTTAAGGTGTTGGAGGGTAAAGTGAAGCTAAGATACAATAAGGAGGTAATCAACCCAAGCCTTGATAACAATAATTATCTCTCTGTGTTGACCAGCACTAACAAAAAAATTAGCATGAGCTTCGAAGTGAAACTGGGCAGTGGTCTACTCCCAAGACTCCTTGGGATGATAGAATGTGTCAAATTTGTGATATTGAGAAGGTGGAAGATGAAAAACACTTCCTTTTAGATGTAGAAATTATATGCACTACGCATGCATATGTCCAAGATTCTCCTAATCACACACTATTTTAACTTCATGCACAATACAAAATCTATTCCACCATTGATCATCACATGTGGAAATTAAATCAATTGCAATGCACACATGAAACCATAAAAATTCACACACATTAACACAGTGATTTAACGGGAAAGCCTGAAGCTAAAAACCCCAACTATATGTATATAATATATGTCATAGAGATCATGTAACAATCCTCATACAAAGCTTATCACAAGCTTCTCAAGATAACTCCAATCGCTACACACTAATCAAAATCTAATCTTGCAAATCCATGTACCATCTTGCCAAATTTCAGTCCGCCCATCACACAATCCCTGCTGAAGAATGGCTCTGAATGAACTTGAATTGGTCCAGCCTTGCTCATGCAATCCTTAAAGGCATCTCCACTAAATTTGTGGTGCAAACAATGCAACACTATAGTCACAACTGATAGTCAAACTTGCTCTTTCACCTACCTCTCCACTAGTCTCCATTGAACTGTCCATGCACTGTAGTTAACTAATGTATTCTTCAATTGATTAATGAGTTATTATTTAGTGAATTAATTATAAATTAATTCACACCACTCTCACTAGTGTATCATTCAGTTAGACTAGATACAACTAGCTCAACTGAGTCTAACTGAGTTAAACTAAATACAACTCCACCAACTACTTCTCCAACTCCACCAAACTCACACATGAGTTCCCACATGAGTTCTAACTGAAGTCCTCCATGCAATAGTTCCACTAAACCCTCAGGAATAGCGTAATTCCTTCTGTCAGCTCCTGTGCCACATCTGTGCACTTAACTGAAGTGCTCCAAGAGAATAAGATAATGTTTAGAGTCCAAATATTATTAAGAGCTAATAATATTCGACATATCTATTTTTAGACTGGAAATCTAAAAATAGATTCTACCCAATATGTCTAAAAATAAAAGTCCATATATTTTTCCAACTTGACCAACCATCCAAAAATATCATCCCGCAAATCATAGAATATGATCGACATGTCTAAAAATAGACATAGTCTAAAAATAGACTTTGCGCCAAAAATCACCTGTGTGGGCCCCACCTAGTTTAGGTGATTATTTTCCAACTAGGATCAAGAATGATGTTTCAGGATGCCTCCTTCACTGTTTCTTGTTGCAATCTTCAACACTCCCTCTCAACAAGAAATGACTTTCTTTGCATGTGACATGCAACTCCATGCATTCGCCCTGCAACTCCATGCATCCGCTCTGCAACTCTTCCGAAATTGAATAGGCTCCAAACAACTCAATCAATCTGATGCATCTATCATCAAATTCTTCGACTTCTTCTTAGCTACTGCACATGTATTTAGGAACAACAACGCTGTTGAACTCCACACCCATGCACTCTGCACTTGCTGTTAACTCTAAATTGCGCTCCAGTATCCAACACTGTCACTTTGATCTGCCCGCATCAATCCAACTAATCATGCTACTGCTCCTCTGTGGGCACCTCGTAGCCAGGTTCAATTCATGAGATCCACACCATCTCCATGAATCCTGCCCAGAAATCTTCTCTTGGGATTACTCATGCATGTCGCCCCACCTCTCACCTGGTGGTATAGCTGCATGCACTCCTTCTGCCCATTTGGCACGAAATTTCTCTACATGAGTGGTTTCTCCCACTCCATGATCCTCATCTTGTGGTTGCTCCACATCCTAAGGTTCACTATTACTTGCATGCAAGCCTTTCTCCCTCTCAAGCTTCAATTGCATGTCTTTCTCATACTTCCCAACAGTAGGAAGCTTCGTAGAAATCCCATATACTTCAATTTTCCTTCACTAAAGACAACATCATACCCTTTATCCTCTAACATTGCGACTGAGATTAAATTCTTCTTTAAACCTGGAACATGCACTACATCTTGTAAAAGAATGAGTTTACATGACTCCCTCTGAAAGGTAATGGTACCAATGATGGTCGCATTATATCATCCATTATCGCCCAACTCAACATGCAACTGGAGATATTTCTCCACCAAGTCACTGAAAAGGTTCACATCTCACGTCATGTGAAAGGAAGCACCACTATCAAAGTACCACCCCGATCCCAATGCACTAGACACCATGCATGCGATCAATGAGAAGTCCAGCTCAAATTGCGAGGAAAGAGCCTCACCAGCTGCAGCTCCAGCAGCCTGCTTGTTCTTCTTCTTCTGTGGACAATGTGTGGTGAAATACCCATGTTCGTGACAGTGAAAACACTTCACTTTGGACATGTCACACTCTTTGCCATCCGCACTGGGTTGAGAAGGAATTTTCTTCCCCTTCCCTTTCCTTTCTTTGGAATCCAAAGAGAAATCCTCTTCATCATCATTATTTGATGAAGATCCATTTCTGGTACTTCGCCTTATCTCCTCCTACACAAGATCCGACCAAAGTCGCTCCCATCCTGGCAGTTTCTCCAGACCATTGATAGAGTCCTCATAGCTATGCCAACTCTTCGGAAGCCCAAGGAGAGCCAAGATCACCAAGTCTTCTTCATCCACACTAACTCCTACACTCCCAAGCTCATCCCTGCAGTGGAAAACCTTTGTCAAGTATACCAGAATAGTGTCATTCTTCTCCATTTTTATTTTCTTGAGCTTGTCTTTAAGCGCCAACTTCCTCTGGTCACTTCTGCTTTGGAACAATTATGTCAAAGCCTTCCACATCAAGAATGGAGTGGCTTTACCATGAAGGCTAGACACAATGTGATCCTTCACACCTTCCAACAGAATCCTTCGACACCTTGCTACCTTCTTTTGCCATGCGTCAAGTGCGGCTGCATCGCTAGAACCTGGTTTAGGAATATCAGTATCTATGAACTCCTTCAACCCATTATCCTCCAGCACCGCCTCCATCCTGTCCTTCCATGCAATATAATTCGAGCTACCCTCAAGGGAATACTCCAATCGCAATCCGTTGAAATACGTTTCAATGAATGCTCAACTTCGACACCAAGAAAACCCTGCAGCAATTTCGAATTCCACCAGCACAAAACTCAACTGTTTCAATAATTGCAATTGCTCCACTGATCAACGCTCTAATACCATGTAGAAATTATATGCACTACGCATGCATATGTCCAAGATTCTCCTAATCACACACTATTTTAACTTCATGCACAATACAAAATATATTCCACCATTGATCATCACATGCGAAAATTAAATCAATTGCAATGCACACTTGAAACCATAAAAATTCACACACATTAACATATTTGTTTAGCAGGAAAGCCTGAAGCTAAAAACCCCAACTATATGTATATAATATATGTCATAGATATCATGTAACAATCCTCATACAAAGCTTATCACAAGCTCTCAGTACAATCCAATCGCTACACACTAATCAGGCTCGATATTGCCAATCCATGCATCGATATTTTCCAGCCCTTAGCCTGCCTCTACTGCAAAATCCCTACTAACGAATGGCTTTGGATGAACTCCAATTTCTCCAGCCTTGCTCACACAATCCTTAAAGGCATCTCCACTAAATTTTTGGTGAAAACAATGCAACACTATAGTCACACTTTCTCTTTCACCTATCTCTCCACTGGTCTCCACTGAAACTGTCCATGCACTGTAGTTAACTGATGTATTCTTCACTTGATTAATGAGTTATTATTTATTGAATTAATTAACTAATTAATTCACACCACTCTCACTAGTGTATCAATCAGTTAGACTAGATACAACTAGCTCAACTGAGTCTAACTAAGTTAAACTAAATACAACTCCACCAACTACTTCTCCAACTCCACCAAACTCACGCACACAGGCTCCAACCGAAGTCCTCCATGCACAGTCTAAAGTAAAAACCCTTAGGAATAGCATAATTCCTTCTGTGAGCTCCTGTGCCACATCTGTGCACTTAACTGAAGTGCTCCAAGAGAATAAGATAATGTTTAGAGTCCAAATATTATTAAGAGCTAATAATATTCGACATATCTATTTTTAGACTGGAAAACTAAAAATAGATTCCACCCAATATGTCTAAAAATAAAAGTCCATCTATTTGTCCAACTTGACCAACCCTCCACAAATAGCATCCCACAACTCATAGAATATGATCGACATGTCTAAAAATAGACTTTGCGCCAAAAATCACCTGTGTGGACACCACCTAGTTTAGGTGATTATTTTCCAACTAGGATCAGGAATGATGTTTCAGGATGCCCCCTTCACTGTTTCTTGTTGCAATCCTCAACATTAGACTGCCCAACTCTTACTCACATCTGCTCTCAATTAACTAACATCTTCCACACTTCCAATCTTCTTGAATTATTAAGCCAACCCAACTATAGCGATCTTGGAGCGCTTCTTTCTCTTATTTTTTATCACAGAAACAAGATTTTGGATAATCACAATTAGATTATTTTTCTTTTCTTGAGGTACAATAGACCGCATTGGTCTTAGTGGACGTTAATCATCATCATCGCATTAAATTCAAAAATATCAAATATGTAAATACCTTATATTTCAATACTTAGATCAGTTTATTAAAATAGATCGCTTGACTATGTAAATCTCCCTATATTTCAATACGCAAATCACTTTATTAAAATCGATTGCTTATCTCACAAACTAAGAATTTTATAATTTTATAATATATTATTTTTTAAATATTGATTATTTTTATATCAATTTAAATATTTTAGATATTTATATAATATGTATTTTTTTATTATATGGTTAAATTCAAAAGCATGAGAGTATGTAAATCTCCCTCTATTTCAATACTCAAATCACTTTCTTAAAATTGGTTTTTTAACTTTTCATATCAATATTGATTTTTCATTTTATTTTAATATATATGTTTACCTAATTTTTGATAGGGAAGTGATTGAGTACTTGTTAAGGCACTCATTAGCATGCCAAACTTTATATATATATATAATAAGATTCACATAATGAAATTAAAGAGTGTTATCAATTTTTATTATTATTTTAACTATGATTCATCCCAAATAAAGAAATAAATAATAGTGATATATATTCCAACGTATTATTCATTTTAGAAATTAAAATTTTATTATTATTTAAAATTTTAATTTTAATAAAGGTTAATGTTTTGTAATAAACAATTAAATGATAAATAATAGTGATATATATTCCAATGTATTATTCGTTTTAGATATTAAATTTTTATTATTATTTAAAGTTTTAATTTTAATATAAGTTAATGTTTTGTAAGGAGGTCATTAACCTCACCCTAGAAGATCAAAAGTATCTATCTGTTTTAACTAACTCAAAGAAGAAAATTAATATAGCCAAGATTAGAACAAACTCTCATGAGCTCCATAGTGAAACAGGTAGTTGGACAGTTCCTAAAACACCATGGATGGAAAGGATCTGCCATCTCTGTGAGAATATGAACATCGAGGATGAAAATCACTTCCTCTTAGAGTGCCCAGCGTACAACCACATTATAGCTCAATTTCATAATCTTTGTTGAAATACTGACCTTCCTAGCCTTTTAAGATGTTAAAATTATAGTGAGCTTGGGAGGCTTCTCTCCAAGATTTTTGAGCATAGGAATAAAATCTTAAATCAAACTAAATAACTCTTTCCTTTAGGTCTGATAGACCAAATATTGGCCTTAGTGGACGTTAACCACCATCATCACCATCAATAAAAACTTAAATGATAGTGATATATATAAAATTCCATATTTTTAATAATATTCATTTATTTGTTTTATTAATTTAATTACTATTTTTTTTTTTTGTAAATTTCGTAGTACCTTTCCATTTTCTATTATATAGAGCAAGTTGTTATACATATTCATTAGTTTTTGGTAGCCTCAACCTGCCCGAAGGAAACCAGGTCTATTGGCCACCTCAGAGATTTATAAGCTAACCAAAATAGGTAGTGTTTCTTCCTTTTACTCACTGCTAAGATTACTCTACTATGTCCATAAAAGCTGCATAGAAAGAAAAAACTATACATACTATTTTAAAAAATCATTCAAAATTATCGAATCATTTTAGAAATTATCCATCTGATGAATTTATAGGTCCTGGATCTTTAGCAGTAGACCCTGGCATCTCTGCTTGCTGGATAGTCTGAAGTTGTTTCTCCTTCCAATTCTTGCATTTTGTTGGAGTTGAGTCTTGGACATTTCACACATATCCTGTTTAATTTGCTGAAGTTCAAAGAGCACAGAGGAATTAAGTTCCTTTTCTTGCATGCTCATCATTGCTCTTGCTAACACAAATTTTATCTTCCAGTATGTCTTAACTGTTTGTTGAAACAGAGACACTCTACCCCTTGTACTCCCTGGATCAGAAATAAAATCTATCCTGGCCTGTTGTTCTTGAATGTCTATATATTATTCATCACTTTGTTTCTCCCATGCATGAATTTTTTTGCGAATTTTCTCAGGGGTATTTGCTTCATAAATATTTTGTAAGTTTTCCAGAATCTTTTTATTGCTTTTTCGACCTCTTTTACTAGTTGTTTGGGCTGATTTTAGTTTGTGTCTCTATTAGCAGATTTTCGACTAATATTTCTTCCTTTTTTCATCTTGCCCTAGTTAAAGTAACCTGTTGATTTAGAAGATGAAACCCCTGTGATTTGAAATGGAGGAAAGATATGAAACTTAGAAACAGTTAAACTTTACAACTTCTTATCAGTCAAGTGAATTTTGGAGAAGAGTTTAACCTTCACAGTGTTTCAGGAGCTAACAAACTTGGCACAATTAATAATCCACCTTTGAACTAATTCAATAAGGGAATTTCCAAGAATAACCATATTATCAGTCAATACCCAATTACGACGACGGAACCTAAGATACAAACTTTTGCATTGAAACAGAGACCGATGGAACGCCCGCCCATACTGAAGAGACCCATAGGAAAATAAACGACAAGCGTAAACCTCAAAACAGAGAAATACACTGAAACATAGAGGCCAACATATAAAGCTACTGGAAAATTCCTTTTATGTGATAAAGATAGAAAAACAGGGATACGAGCGAGAAATTATGCACACTAACATATGCATCCCAGGAGATTTACCAGCCAGACCCTTTGATCAAAGCCAATAGAATAACCCATTGGACGCAGTGCATGTTAATTTCCCAAACATACTATCAAAAGCATTGAAAGGCAGACTTATAAAACATGGTTCAATCTCCAAACCTACTACCTCTACCTCAACATGTAGGTTCAGAGTAATTTGAGAAGTAAACGAAACTAGAAAATTGAGAGGGATTCCTGGGAGAATAATTTCTTTCTTGGACAAAGAGGTAATAGAGAAACCATATTGCAGAGTAAGGATGGTAAGAACCATTACATACTTGCTCAATCTTCGCCAACGTTTAAGATTTGGGGTTCAGAACCTCCGACTTTCAAAACCACCATCTGCGTCCAAAAACTCTTTTTTTTTTTAAGAATGTTGTTTCCAAATTCAATTATCTCTTTGCAACCCAAAATCCAACGCGCTTTTCGAGTTCCAAACCTCAACATGCAGTGAATGCAAGGGCGGCAACGTGGTTCATTTATTATATGATCATGGGAGAGATCTTCATAATGCTCTATTTAATGGCCCTCTAGCAGCCTTACCAACCTTACCACGTGTCAGGGTGCGTGGTATGGCCACCCAACGTGTCCTCGACTTGACACCCAAATCGGGGATCTCCTGTTAGATCTTTGTCAATGATAATTTGAAGAGAGTGTAATTCTATATCCCAAATTCTGGCTCTTGGTGTAGCATCCAAATGTCTTTCTGTATTGTTACAACCCTAGTTAGCTAAATAATATACCACCTCATTACCTATTCGGAAAACATGTAAAGGTATTAGATATTGGATTTGTTTAATTAGCGATCCAATTTCATGAATTAAGTTTGCAGTTCACCAAATTTTTCGTATCTTTTCCCATGTTGATCCTTGCTACAATTTACTTAAAACCCCTATAACCATAGCAGAATATCCTTCGATTATAATTCGTTGGTAATTTCCTTTGTTTCTATGATTAATCCTTGTTTAATTGTTGTCAAATCCGCTTCATTATTAGTTGCATGACCCAAATCCATAGCATATACTCGACAGGCTTCACCTCAGGAGTTTCTAAAAATCCCTCCTATACATGCTTGCCCTGGATTTCATTTTGATGTGCCATCAAAATTAATTTTAATGAATCCATTTTGCGGTACCTTCCAGCTATCTTGCAGATTTTGTCGAGGAGGTCTATATTTCCATAGAGTATTTGACAACATTTGAGGTTTTAAATTTAAACTGGTCATTATTTGAGTTTCAATTCCTTCCACCTTCCAGTCTTCCTCCATCCATTTTACTACAAGTATTTTATATCGGATATTCTCTATCAGTTTCTCCCATATTTGGGCACTGGTTTTTTCTTCTCCTCTAAATATGCGTTGGTTCCTTTCTTTCCAAATACCCCAGAATAAGAATCCAATAGATAATCGCCATGCTCTATTCAAGACTCCACATTTAAAGACTCCTTTTCTCCAGCTAATAATGGTTGTATTTATATCTGTATGATCTCTATCCGTTTGTTTGAATATGCTTTCCATTTTCCTCCATATGAGATCTATAATTTCACATGTGTTGAAAATATGTTCTATTGATTCATTTGTTTTCCTACACATGTAACAAATACCTGGGCCATGCATTCCTCTCTTCTGCAAATTATCCCAGGTTAGAATTTTCCGATGACTTAAAAGCCAAAGGAAATATTCAACTTTTGGCCAGTGATTCATTGACTATATTTTCTTCCATATAGATCTCACATTATGATTGTTATTCTGAGATTGAATATTATAAGTTTCATTGATAGTGAACATCCCTTTAGATTGATATCTCCATCTAAGAATGTCATTTCCTGTTGTAGTCCTTATTTTCCTAGTTTTCAACTCCTTTTCAAAATTGTTCCATTGCAACGTTTCTGGTGCTCCTGGCCAATCTACTTTCTCCTTCCATTTTCTCCACTGATTAGTCTGATACTGAGACCAATAATTATAAATTAACCTATTATTTGGGGTATTGGTGAACAAGAAAAGTTCTCCTAGATCAATTCTACTGAATAGTTTTTCTCTTTGTTGCCACGAATCTTCCCAAAAAAGTGCAGTCCTTCCTTCCCTTACTTCCCAAAAACTATTTTGTCTAATTAGAAATCTGTTAACTGCTGCAAGATTCCAGATAGTGGATCCTTTTGGAACAAAATATATTTTTAATTTTCTTGATACTAAATCGGGCATACCATATTTTATTTCCTAGATCATATTCCATAAATCTTGTCCTCCCTGGATCCATCTCCACCAGATTTTTGCTCCCATGACTTGGTTTAAAATATATGGATCCCGAAGGCCTAAACCTCCTATCGTTTTTACTTTGATTAATTTATCCCATGAAAGAAGAGCCCATTTCCTGCAATCCTGTGCACTTTGCCAAAGGAATTTTTTAAACATATTAACTAGATGATTGCAAATGCTTTTTAGGACAGCTCTGCCTAATAATTGATAAATAGGAATCGATTGAAGAACATATTTTAGTAAGATTAATCTCCTAGGGGCATTCAGCACTCGAAATTCCCAATTATGTAGTTTTTTCTCCATTTTGGTGATAAGGTCTTTCCAATCAACAATTCTTAAAGGTTTAATACTTAATGGTACTCCCAAATATTTCATAGGAAAGCTGCCTATATTAAATCCCAGTGTTCTTGCCAAGAAAGCTTGAGTAGCATTGTTAACATTAAAAAAGTAAACATTTGATTTATCAGTGTTAACAAGAGTACCTGATGCGTCCATAAAAGGATCCAAAATTTGTAAAATGGCTTTAGTCTCTCCCACAGATGCCTGGTAGAATAGAAGAATATCGTCTACAAACTGTTGGTGAGTCAGAGAAAGAGTTGGTCCCCATAATTCTAAACCTTTAATCTTACCTTCCGCTAAGTGAGCCTTAAGTAATCTTCCCAGACCTTCAGCTGCTAATATAAAAAGAAAAGGGGAAAGGGGATCTCCCTGCCGGATCCCTCTAGAGATATTAAAAGGCTGAGATGGAATGCCATTGAGGAGAATGGAAAAATTCGGAGAGGTTATAAATGAATGAAGCCACTGCAACCACCTCTGATCAAATCCAAAAGCTTTCAAAACTGCAATTAGATAAGGCCAACAAATCCAATCATATGCTTTACAAAGGTCCAATTTTACCAGAAGTCCTTTCATTTTCATAGATTTTAACGAATGAATTTCTTCCTGTACAGTAACAATTCCATCCAGGATTTGTCTCCTAGCAATATATCTTGTCTGCTCTGGAGAAATGAGATTTGGTAGAAGAGGTTTTAATCTTTTTACCATAATAGTGGATAAAATTTTGTAAATCACATTACATAATGCTATAGGACGAAAACCTACCGGAGTGTTCGAGTTTTCCTGTTTAGGGATCAGAGTAATGAAGGTCGCATTGAGAGCAGGATATACTTTATGATATCTCCTAGATTCCTCTACCACTTCCCAGATGTCTCAACCCATAAATTTCCATGCCGCTTTCAAAACTTCAGCTGTAAACCCATCAGGGCCTGGTGCTTTATTCCTTGGCATATTCATAACTACTTCTTCCACTTCCTCCATACTGACTTCTCTTAATAGAGCTATGTTTTGGTCTCTGGTGACGACTGAAGGAATGCGTCTTGTTATTTTGTCAATATCTTCATGTCTATTCTAATTTGGCTTTGTCAACAGATTTTTAAAATGATCCACCAGCTCCCTTTCCATTTCCTCATGTTGAAGCAGTCGATTTCCATTTTGATCTTTTAAAGAGAAAATTCTATTATTTTGTCTCCTTTGTATCATGGTTTTATGGAAGAAATTTGTGTTTCTATCCCCTTCCTTCAATCATTGGATTCTAGATTTTTGCTTCCACAAAATTTCCTCTTGGTGTCTTCGTTCTTCAAGGAGACTAAGGGTATTTCCTTCTTCTACTGTCATAGCTTCTGTTCTCCCATTCAAGATCATATGTTGCTGAAGATCTTTCATTTTTTCCTTTAATCGAATATGTTCTTGATGGATATTTCCAAATTCTTCCATGTTCCATCCTTTTATTTCTTTCTTTAGATGTTTCAATATAAGCTGGAAGGAATGCATCTTATTTCTTCGAGGAATTCGATTATATTCCCACCACTGTTTAGCTTTTTCCAAAAACATTGGATCTCTTAACCAGAACAATTCAAATCTAAACGGTCTATTCTTAGGTCCTTCTTTTACATCGATGTCTATTCGAATCGGCCAGTGATTTGATCCCAAGGTTGGTAGAATTGTTGCCTCATATTATACATCTAAACTAACTAGATCTTCTGAGGCTAGAAAACGATCCAACCTAGATGCTATTTGATGTCTTTCACCGCGTCTATTATTCCAAGTGAATTTCCCATTTACCATGGGGATATCTACCAATTGAAGATCATTTAAAAAATCTCGAAATAACTCGATCTCCAGATCTTCTCTCCTTATTCCCCCTTTTTTTTTCATTCAGATTTAAAATCATATTAAAATATCCTCCAAGAAGCCAATATTTTTCTTGATGCATCATATTTAAAGTTCTTATAGTTTGTATAAACTCCTTTCTTTCCCCAAGAATTGGGGGCCCATAAACTGCTGATATTAATATCTTTTCTTTTGATCCAATTTGTCTAAAAGAACCTAATAGAATTCTAGGAAATGCTATCCATCCCTCCACTACTATTTCTGATGGATTCCATAAAACCACAATTCCTCCTGCCGTTCCTCGTGAATCAATTGCCATCGCCTCATAACACGGTTTAAATTTTTGAAGGATGTTTTCAATTTTTTGACTTGAAACTTTTGTTTCTTGGATTAACATAACTTGAGATTTTTCAGTTTTCAATCCTTATTTTAAATATCTTTGTTTTCCTTTACTGTTAAGGCCTCTTATATTCCAGGAAAGTACTTTAATTGAGTAACTTTAGGGATTGGTTGGAATACCGTTGTTAACGGCATTATCTTACCTGTATTTATCAACATCTCTCCCACTAATTGTATGGATTCCTGCAAAGTCCTTCTTCCTCTTTTCTTCATTCCTTTTTGGGGATTATGGTTTTTAGCATCTTGTTCAATATTTTGAACTTCTTTGTGTGCTTGAGCAGTCAAATAATGTTCAAAATTTTCTTTATATAGTTGCTTTTGCTCTACCAGAATGAACCGATTATCAACATTTCTCCATTCATTCAATAAACGTTTCAAAACCCTTTCCTCCACACTTAACTCCTCTTTGTTTTTCTCTACATCCATTGATGGTTGTTCCAATACATTGTTATCTTCTATCTCTGTATTATCCTGCGTTTCTTTCCTCTTTCCAGACTGGGTTTTTTTATTAACTGCCTCCTGAACAAGGCATGCACTATCTTCTTCTGCATTTGACGGCTCTCCTTCTTCTTGCAAGACTTCATACCTGTTTGCTGCGGGATTGACTGAAGACTTCTGTAGTGGGGTATTCTGTTGCGATGTTGAAGATCTATTATTTCTTTTTTTATTTGTAACTATTGTGAATCCATCCTCCCTTTGTAGACTTTGCTCAGGGTTTGATGTATGTATGTTTGATTGCTTCTCATTTACATTTAAAGGACATGACTTATAAAGATGCCCATATTCATGGCAGCGGCTACATTTGAATGGGATATTCTCATAATCCAGGAGCTGCTGCCAAATTTTTCCTTCATATTCTAACTCAATCATTTCCGGAAATGGCTCTGAAATGTTCATATATACACAAATTCTGGAAAAAGATGTATAACGGCCACGTCGAGTTGTATTTGCTATTTTCACAAAAATTCCTAAAGAATTTCCTATACCTTCCAGAATATCAAGATCCCAGAAATCCATTGGGAGGCCAAACAATCGGACCCATACTGATGCTGCAAGAAATTGTTCCTGGTTTGGATTATAACATTCTTCCCACTGTCTAAGAAAGAGTCCTGCATTGTTATAAAAATATGGGCCTCCTTCAAATATTCGTTCTTTATCTAACAGGTTAGTAAAAATTATTGTAAAAAACCCTCTTGCCCCAAATTTTAGATTAATATGACCTTTGGGTTGCCATTTTATTTGTATCCATTTCAATAAATATTTTTCTGTAGGCAAAATACCAATAAAATTATAGATTAACGCATGATCTTTCATATAACTTCTGTATTCATCCAATTTGTTTGCAGGAATGATGAATATTGGTTTCTTCACTACTCTTTGTAAGCATTTCCCTTTGGTTCTTGCTTGTCAATCTGCTCCCAAGACCAGAGTCGTTCGCTGGGAGCCTCCTTGCTGTTGTTTGCTTGATTGCTCTCTACTAGTTACTTACGGTAGGAGGGGGGTGATCCCCCTCCTTAAGCTGCCGCCATCATCAGCCCAGGCACAAAAATCGAGACGCATGCCTGTTCTAATTTTTTAGAAACCCTAACTCCTCTACTCATTGACTTCTTGGAGCTCCATGTCTTCTGGTCAGGCCTTGAAAATACTGCCTTATTCGAACCCTAAAATTTTTATTAATTTAATTACTATTATTATTATATAAAAATGTAATTTTAATCTAAGTTAATGATTTATAATAATATAATTAAATATCTTTTAATATTATGTATTTTTTAAAATTTATTATTCAACCAAATTTATTCAATGATTGTTTTCCACGTTATAAATTAAATGATTATTTTTTTTATATTATTTTTAAATTGTATATTTATAAGTAATATAAACATATAAAAGCTCACAGGGTGAGTTCAACTAGTAATAGTTTTTTTTTTAAATCATTGTAAAGTATGAGATTCAATATTCAATTCCTCGTGAGCTAGATAAAAGAAAAAAATTATAAACATATAAAATAAATAAAAATAATTAATTAATTAATTAATAAAGAGTATATATATATATATATATATATATATATATATAATATTTATATAAGTGTATTTTACTTTATATACCATATATCATGTTAATATATTATTTTTATATTGATTTAAGTATTTGAGATATTCATATTCTAAATTAAATTGATTCATCATATTTGATATTAGTAATTAATCATACATTACAACATCTAAGATTTTATCCATTTAAAAAAATATATCTATTTAAAATTAATTTCACCATTTATTTTATAAAATCTTAACAACACTTCATAAATAACTCTATAAGAAAATATCAACAAATACTACAATTGAAATGTAATCATAAATTTTCATACTCAAAACATGTAAAGAGAATTTGAATTATTATAAAAATTTCATATATTAAATTTTTTATCATGTATATAATTAAATAGCCAATATGAAAATTTAAAAAATAATAATGATAAATTCATCAATAAAAAAAGGTTAAAGGATAATATATTTTGTTGAAATGAGAAGCAAATTCATGTAAAAATAATAACTTAGTAAAAAAAATGATATACTCTTACACAGTGATTATGTGACAAACTCCATGCATTAGATACTAGTGAAACATTGTCTGCATTATATCATGAATTAGTAAAATAGATTGTCTAACCTAGAGTTATGATAAAACTAAAAGATATAAAAGTGATAACAAGGTATTTAGTTACAAATTTCATGCATTAGATACTAGTGAAAGATGCCTTTATTATTCATCGTATTATATCAAGAATTAGTAGAAAATAAATGGTCTAATCTATGATAATATATAGTAAGAAATCAATATTAGAGAATATTTCTTAGTTTAACTAAATGTGACATTTAAAAAATAAAATTGGAATTATTGGAGGAATATAAACTATATATTTGAATATATTGTAATATTTATAAATATAATATTAATTTGAAATAAGTTAGTAACCTATATTATTTCAATATATAAAATTTTAAAAAAATATATAATAATTCAAGTCAACCAAATAGATTGATTAGATAATATTAACATCCTTAAGAAAAATTATATCAACAAAATTATATATATATATATTATAGAAGAGAAAAATTATGAAAATATATATCCACAAAGAATCTCAAAGGTTAGCGAGTGAAAAAAGAGGTTACTAAGGGAATATAAGGAACATAAATTTATTTATACAAAGTAAAATAAGATTATTTTAACATATTATTTTAATATTTTAAAATATTTAATTACTAAAGAAGTAAGGGGAATAATAAATCATTTTATATAGGAAAGAAAATTGATTTCTACACATAATACTTAAGTTATAAGGTTACACAATTTTATAGAAATATTGTATTATGTTGAGGGAAGTATTAAAGAGAGTCATTAAGGCACATCATTCATTTTTATGGAATTTTAGTTTTTGTGTATTAAATAATAATTAAATAGGAAGTTGTGAGTTATGAATTTGACATATAATTCTAGTTTTTGTGATTTTTTTTTTAAGGAAGTATACATGTCTAAAAATAATTTTGAAATCAATATTTCATTTATCTAGTTATTATAAAAATTTTATTCTAATCATACATTACAACATCTAATGTTTTGGCCATTTTAAATAAAATACACATTTCAAATTAATTTCACCATTTACTTTATAACCAAACAAATTCTTGACAATATATTCTAAATAACGCTATAAAAAACTGCCAATAAATACTACAATTTAAATGAAATCATAAATTTTCTTGCTCAAAAATTGTAAAAAGAATTTGAATTATTATAAATATTTCATATATTAAAATTTGTATCCATACATGTATATAATTAACTAGAAAATATGCAAATTGAAAAAAAAAATAATAATAACAAATTCATCAATAAAAATATTAAATGATAATATAATTTGTTGAAATGAAAAGCCAATCATAATAAACTTATCAAAAATAAAAATAAAAATAAAAATAATATACTACATAGAGATTTAGTGACAAATTGCATGATTAAGATTAGGTGACAAACTCCATGCATTAGGTACTAGTGAAAGATTGTTTGCATTATATCATGAATTAGTAGAAAAGATTGTCTAACCTATGATTATGATAAAACTATTATGGAAGTGGAGATTATAGTAATACAACCTTATTAAAAGATATAAAGGTGATAACAAGGGATGTACTTACAAACTTCCTGCACTATTTACAAGTGAAAGGTGGCCTTATTATTCATCACATTATATCAAGAATTAGTATAAAATAAACTGTCCAATCGTATGATAAAGTTATTAGTGAAAGTAAAAGTATATAGTAAGAAACCATTATTAAAGTTATTAGTGAAAGTAAAGGTATAGAGTAAACCACTAATATTAAAGAATATTTATTAATTTAGTGAATGTGACATTTAGAGAATATTGTGGAAATAAAAACTATATATTTTTATATATTTTAATTTTCATAAATATATTATTCATTTAAAATAAGTCAGTAACATTTGTTATCTCAATATATAAAAATTAAAATAAAATATAATATAATTCAAATCAACTAAATACATATAATGGCATCTATTAAAAAGAAATTATGCCAACAATATTTTAAAATTACTATATGTTATTCAAGAGAAAAATTATGAAAATATATATCTTTAAAGAATCTCAAAAGTTAGAAAGTGGAAAAAAGAAGTTACTAGGAAATATAAAAGTAACTAAGGAAACATTTCATCAAGATTATTTTAATTTTAAAACATTTAATTATTAAAGAAGTAAAGGGAAAATAATAAGTCATTTTATATAGGAAATAAAATGGATATCTACAAATAATACTTAGTTTATAAGGTAGTTAAATTTAATAGAAATTGAAATATTGTATTACGTGGGAAGTGTTAAAGAGAGTCATTAAGACACATCATTTCTTTTTCATGGAATTTTAGTTTTTGTATATTAAATAATTATTAAATAGGAAATTGTTAATTATGAATTTGACATATAATTTTATTTTTTGTGATTTTTCTTTTATTGTTATGAAAGGGAATATACATGTTTAAAATAATTTAGAAATCAAAATTTCATTTATCGACATTATTAGAGAATTTTACTCTAATCATACATTACAACATCTAACATTTTAGCTATTTTAAGTAAAGATATCCATTTCAAATAAATTACACCATTTAATTTATAACCAAACACCTTCTTAACAAAACTTTATAAATAACTCTATAAGAAAATGTCAGTAACTACTACAATTTAAACGAAATAAAAAAATTTCTTCCTCAAAAATTTAAAGGAAATTTGAATGATTATAAATTTTTCATATATTAAAATTTTTATCCATACATGTATATAACTAACTAGACAATATGCAAATCTAAAGAAAAATAATAACAAATCCATCAATAAAGAAAAGTTAAACCATTAAATACTATAGTCCGCATTATATCATGAATGAGTAGAAAAGATTGTCTAACCTATGGTTATGATAAAATTATTATGGAAGTGGAGATATATATATAGTAAAGAAAGCATATTAAAAGATATAAAGGTGATAACAAGGGATTCAGCAACAAATTTCGTATATTAGATATTAGTGAAAGATGGCCTTATTATGCATCACATTATATCACAAAATAGTAAAAAATAAATTATCTAACCTATAATAATGTTATTAGTAAAAGTATGTTATTAGTAAAAGTAAAAGATATATAGCAAGAAACCAACATTGGAGAATATTTATTGGTTTAGGTGAATGTAACATTTAGAGAATAACATTTGAACTATTGTGAAAATACAAACTATATATTTTAATATATTGTAAGCTTCATAAATATATTATTCATTTGAAATAAGTTAGTAATATATATTATTTCAATATATAAAAATTAAAACAAAATACGATATAATTCAAGTCAACCAAACAGATTCATTGGATAATATTGGCATCCATTTAAAAAAATTATGAAAATGTGTATTTGCAAAGAATCTCAAAAGTTAGCAAGTGGAAAAAGGAGGTTACTAATGGAATATAAAATTAACTAAGGGAACCTAAGATTATTTAAAATAAAATGGAGATAATTTTAAGAAATTATTTAAATGTTTTAAAATATTTAGTTACACAAGAAGTAAAAGGGAAATAATAAATCATTTTATATACGAAAGAAAATGGATATCTACAAATAATGTGGCCAAATTTAATAGAAATTACGATGAGAGAAGAGTTAAAGAGAGTCACTTAGACACATCAGGGATTTTTCATTTAATTTTATTATTTTTTTATCAAATATTTATTAAATAGGAAGTTGTCACTTATAAATTTGACATATAATTTTATTTTTTGTGATTTTTGTAAAAAAAACTTAAAATATAATATACATGCCTAAAATAATTTAAAAATCAAAATCTCATTTGTCTACATTATTATATAAATTTTACTATAATCAAATATCAAAGTGTCGGACAAATTAAAAAAAATGAATTAAATAAATTCGAAGAAAAATATAAAAATTTTGAAAATATTTTTGAGAATGAATTATAATAAAAAGGTGAAGAAAATTATTATATATATATATATATATATATATATATATATATATATATATATATATATATATATATATATATATATTTTGGTATATTTCATCATCATTCAAAATTAGCTTCAATGAGGATACCTTGTAAGTTGTTCAAAAATAAATAATAAATATGATAATGAAAATGGTTATATTTCATCATATTAGGGTGATATTTCATATATATATATATATATATATATATATATATATATATATATATATATATATATATTATCAATGCTATGAAGTGTCTTTATATTGTGATTATAAATTCTAGAAAAAATCTATATGTGGTTTGATGAGAAAAATATATATGTTTATTTAATCCATATCAACTTTGTGGCATTCCCAGTAGGGACCAATATTAATAAAAATATTCTTCATGGTGTCTTTTCTTTTCTATTGTAATTTTTCGACAATTTGGGTCTAATTATAAAGTGGCTTTTCATAAATCTTATATTGATTGGTTTGTGATCTTGTAAATGTCATTATATTGTATTAGTGATGGAAAAATGTTGATGCATGTTTTTAAAAAGAGACTAAAGATAATAGTTGTGTAATTGTTTGTTTGTGAACTAAATGTAAAAGGATTTTTAATGCCATTAATTCAACATAATTGGTTGTACATGGTCCAATACTAGTTGAGAATTAGATTTCAAGAGTGATAGATAGGAAAAGGAGGCCCACTTCCCCTCCCATGGGAGGAGTCTCTTATGCAACTGCATCCAAAAAAGGCCCATGTATAGTCATTTTAATTTTCAATTTACAAATTTTTGTGGCCTTAAATGAATGTCAAAACTTTATTGAGCCACTTTCACAGAAACCAATATTTTAATTTCTATCTTGAGGGAGTCAAAACTTCCTCCTTGAAAACATATTAAACTTTCTTCCTCGAGAAAATACTTTTTTCTTTTTCAACCAAATCCCATGTGAAATAGTTAGAGGAAGAGTTTTGTGCTTCTTTTTCTAATGGGCATAGAACTAGTTTTGAGACTTTCATGAATGGAGACATTGTCCCAGGAGTAATTTTGTTCATGTATGTGACATATCTTAGTCCAAACTACTTGTGTGAATGGACACTATATAAACAAATGAGGGATTGTGTATACTATGTGGAGATAAAGTGGGTGTCCAATAGGTCCTTGGAAATATTTCCTTTATGAATTATCCCATGTTGGAGTTGGTTTTTATTTTTTTTAAAGATGGAGCCACATAAAAATAATTTTCTTATCTATGCATTTTAATTTCTATATTCCCCCCCGCCACCATGGTGCAGGTTTTTGTTAAGTTTTAGCGAATATTTTCCTGAAGGATTTTGGGCATAAATTAGTAAATGCATTTTTCATGTATTAGAGTAAAAATGATGAAAATTTGAAGTGTAATTACTAATAGAAATTTTTAGAAATAACAAGGCAATTTTGGTGCATGAAGAAGTGAGAATGCAAAAGGTAAATCAAGAGATAACTACAAGTATAATAAGGGAAGTTCATGCTACAATGACACCTTACCAACATATTAATCAAAAGAGTCGAGACCTTAACCAATCATTGTATCCACATAACTCAAAATTAAATTAATTGAAATATCTTAAGAAGAATATTGATGCTAGTACAATTGTGTCTTATAGTAATACTTTACCTTGGAAATCATATAAGTTCAATGTTCCACATAATATTGAATTAGGATGGTCAAATAATTTTACATAAAAAATTATTCTCACCACTCATATGTGTATACCATCTTGTATCATCATTCATGACAATGTCTAGAAAAAAAGAATCATTCGAAGATATCAAGCCAAAATAAAAGATGTAAATATTTTCCATAAATATTATTTGAGGACAAAGAATTTCTAAAGGATAAGGAAATGTAATAAACATAAATTTATAAACATTAATATAAATGAATAATAATAATAATAATAATAAAAAAAAAGGGCATGTCTTATAAAAATGACAGTATTCTTAGTGAAAAGGTATGGAACTGGATACTTATATGGGGACCTCATTGTGTTTTCTTTTATTCTATCATTTTTATGAATTTTTAAAAATATTATTTTATCCACATGGATTCCTTTTTATCATTCCAAATATTTTGAATATTTCTCATTTGAGGCAGATTCGCGGCTTAATACAATTCCCAATTTTTGAGGGAATGATGCTTGGAAACAATTTTTCAACCTCCATTCATCAATTAGCATGCACCCATGGGGGAGGAATAAGTCTAGATTTTGGAATAAGGCAGACCATTTTATCCGATACTGGATCCAACTGGTGATATCTCTGTCGAACGAGGTTGCAGTATGTGGAAAGTAGGAGACTCTGAAGGAAGCAAAGCATGATGGCAAATAGGAGGCTCTGAAGGAAGCAGAGCATGAAGTATTCCTACGCATGATTAATTTGTTTCATTGAAGTTTCCTGATCTCTTCGTGGTGTATATCTCTTGGTAAGCCATAAATATCCCTTGTTCTCAATTGTTTCGGTTTAAGTCTCGACATAACTGGAATACTTAGGACTGGCTGGGTAAGATTATTGCTTTATGGTTTGAGTGTTAGTAATAGTGGGCGGACATGCCTCTATGTCTGTAGTTTTGGAATCATTGGATATTGTCGATAGGAGAATCACAGGCTGGCACAGTGTCTATTCGGGGTGACAGGGAACTGCACTGAGTCTGTTTAAAATGTCTTCAGGTGCAACACTGTTATATAGTTCCTTACTAATGAGAAACATAACATAAGGTTTGTATTTGCTTCATGGAGGGTTTCAAATGAAGCATGATCAAGGAGGTTAATGTGGTGATAATCCACATTCTGATCATGCTTCTCATGGCGATATATATCCTTTACTCGATAGTGATTTCACACTATGGTACTCCCAAAAGACACCCATATTTCAAATAAAAAATCTAAGAAAGTAAATGTTGGCTCTGATAAGGATTCTGACTCCTTAGACTCACTTGAAGAGTCCAATTTTTTTTATTTGTGGCATAAATGGATAGATTCTTTTATCATTTCAAAACCATGTAAGGATTTTGGCTTTCAGTGTTGCAACCACTAGTGGTGCTGCATGGAATGTTGTTGTTGTTGTTGATTCCATATCTAGCTCTGAACTATTCTTCTTTACTATTCAAACCTTCCCTACAATTTTTGACAACTTATTCCAACCACCACCTTTTCCCAGCATCTCGATTATAAAAAAAGTGAAAGTTATGGCATGCCACAGTTTCAAATCTACCTACCTTCTATACTCATCTTGGATATCTATCCTCTGTATTGTCGCATGCTACTCCTCTAAAGTCCTCATTACTCTCTTGCTACACACCTACCCCTCCCTACGTCTGTAGTTGAACATTATCGAGGTTCATTCTCACTGAAACCTGCACTTTTCAATGCACCACTATTTTCAATAATCGTCATCCATATTTGGATATAAACTCCATCTAGATGTTCCCAACCTTTCCCTGATTTGGCACATTCTACCTTGTCTGGTCTGAATCTCGGGTGGTTGAAACTTTTATTATCCCATCAGTCTTGGTCAATGCTTCCTTGGGACCACAACAATATGGATGAGGGAAAGGATCCCTTTGAGACTGACACATCATCACATGAGGCTTTCATTCAAGCCATGTTCGATGTTGAAAATTCCTTGGACACGTGGAAGGAACACCGTCAAACACCTTTCAACTCTTCGAAAACCTCCTTCCCTGCGTCTCATTTTATTGATCCTTGCACTCACCAGGCAACCCTCTAGTGGCATGCGACTGGTAATCATAGGAATAATTTTTTATCCTCATAGGTTTCAAACAAAATATTGTTTCTCGCCCCTGAAATAAAGCTATTAAGCTTTGGATATGAAGATTTATGGGGTTAGGTGACAAGTTTTCAGAATCGAGCCCTCGTGGGACATTAGGTATCTATGGATATACCTGAGAAAGACATGCAGGGTTAGGTAAAGAGAACTTAGGGTCTATTGGTTGGCTACCCTCCAAAAGAGAGTAGGCTCATGAAATCCTAGTTCAAAATTCAATTCCTCCACATGGATGTCGCAACCAAAATTATCAGGAAAACATGGGTCTATGGTTGGATCTTCTTGTAGCTTCAAGAATGGTATATCAGCTTCATTTTGATAATAGAAACCCCAAAAACTAATCTTGTTTGGGTGAAACTTTCGAGCCTGACCTTGGAATTTCATACGAAGCTGAAGCTAATAGCTATTGGAAACTCAATTGGGAATATCAGGTACATTGACCCGGGATGTATGGGCACTGTGGAAAAATGTATATGTAATGTTCCTAATTTAGCTTCAGCTAATGGGAACATTGTTTTTTCTCTTAAAACTTAGATTGATGAATAAATGGGCAAGGAGGCTCATAATTTGCTCAAATATGAATAAAAATCCTTCCTAATGTGAAAGGGGATCATGTAATAACCATTTCAAGAATCCATATGTGTGAACAAGGTCAAGTTTGACCAAGTCAACACAATTTATCTTTAATAAAAGTGGATCCTCAAATAAATCTACTCAATGTGAATGGAGATCAATTTAGTAGGTTAAATTGAAGACCCCTTGAGTGTGAAAGGGGAAAAGGCATGAAGACTCAGTCAAGGATGATCCCAAGAAGATTTACTTAGTCAAGCTTGACTAACTCCAACTGCGATGTATCAAGATGATCTTCACTTAATGGGGCAGTGTAATTCTAGATGAGGAAGCTTGGTGAGGAAGCAACCCCTTGGTGGAGTGGGACCCTTAGAGAAGAAGCTACTAATCTATATAATGAAGGAATGGAAAAAATTTGAGGGCATATTGGAATTCATATTTTCATATGGTATTTTCATACTTCTAGCATTCTCAGCTATTTAGCTGAGTTTCTGCACTGTTTAGTGCAAGGGTTTTTCCCAAGCAGGAATACCCTGCTCTTTCTTGGAGATCTTGTAGAAAGAGATCTAAGGAGAGCCTCTGATCTAGAAATTCCACTATCCAGTATTGGGCCAAGCACTTTTACACTTCATCTACGCATTCCACTCATAAAACTGCATTATTTTCTAGGAGGTGTAGTGGAAGAGGGTAAATCCCCCATTGTTTTGAGCTAGTTTCCCAAGAGGAGAACCATTGTCTCTCCCGGTAAGCTAGCCAATGGGTATAAAACCATTTATTTGTATGATTATTCATTTTGGAGCATTTTTTTAGTAGTAAAATTCATTTCCAGATATATATCTGCAGCTGCTACTCTTTTATATCATTTTCTGTTAAGAAACCCTTGCCGGGTGATCTTAAGATCTATGAAAAAAGAGATTAGATATCTGTTTTCATGCCTATTTGAGTAAATTAATGAAATATCATATTTTTCTCTGTAATTTCTGAAGCATGGCATCCATTGACTGCGCAGATCCTTTATGCAGTCATTTTATTATTATTGCAGCTCCTCAATCTTGAGGGTTTTTCATGTAAATATTCTGTTGATCATTTATTATTGCTCCAGCTATGTTATAAATCTGATTTACTGATGATTCATACTATTTTACATCTAAAAACTTCATAAAATCACGCTGCTACAGCTTCAGAACTTTCTGCATACTCTAAGTCATGGGAAACTAGGGTTTTCTAGCCTAGTTTGGGAAGGAGAAGTTGTTTAACTAAGCTATAACGCTTGGTTTGAGCTGAAATTTTGATCATAGGTCCCTCATGACCTAATATAACAGCTCCAACCATCCCCATCCCATGTTTCCACACATATTTCTGAATACACCCATTTTAGGGCTGAATTAGCTTCTTTTCCCCAACTTTTGCATCACAAATCTGAATCAATGTTGCTGCTGTGGTTTCCAAAGATATATTTTAGTATATTACAGCTATTTTAAGCTTATTCATCACATCAATACTGTTATACAATTTTTTCATTGCTGAATCCTGAAAAAGGATGATTACAGTGGTACCAGAGCAAGAATATTGGCTCAGACTATGAGCCCAAGAACTATGGAGTATTATCATGGGGAGAAGGAGAATTGCAGGAGAAATCAGAGCAAACCCTTTTTTATGGAGTTGAGAGGTTTTCAAAACTTCTCTTTTCAAAGATGCGGGACCAAAGCAAGGGCATCAAAGAAATGAGGAGGGAAACATATCAAGTTCCCTCACACAGATCTATACAGGAGGAATTTTCTAAGTCCTCATCTTATGGATATTATCACTCAGCCATATCATCATATCTACCACGTTCTATCAGCAATTTCTTCATGAAGAAGAGAAAAGGAGGTGTGCCAAAGCAAGAGACTCTTGGAGACTATTTGCAAGAATATGAAGCTAAATCCAACGAGTTCAAATATCACTTGAACTCCCAAGGGTTTTGCAATATTAAGGAAGGAAGAAGCACAAGGAGAAATCAACATGATGTGGGTAGATTCTTTCTATCTACTTTTGACAGATCACCTAAATGTCTAGTTAGGGTTTGGGTGAAGGAGCTAGACACCCTTGTACTGCAACATCAAGTTTTAGAAACTAAAGCCATCAAAGTAGCAGTTCTGCATTTTGAGAATAAGGCCCATGATTTGTGGTTGTTTGAAAAATTTTCCTTAAATAATGAAAATACATCTACTTATGCAAAGTTCATTGAAAGTTTAGTAGAGAGGTTTGATGATATTTCTTGTGAAACATCTTCTATTGCAACTATCAAACCACAACTTTTGCATGAGTTGGGAGGATCTATAAATCCAACTCCATTTTTGAAAACAAATGAAGATTAGGTGAGATTTTTTGATGCTTTTCCAAGGGAAATATCTCCTTTGGATGAAGGTCTTTCTTCTCAAAGGAAAGACATGAAGATCCCTTCTTCAAAAGAAGACCATGATTTGAGGCCTCTTGTTGAAGATAAGACAACTTCAACTATTGAAGAAGAGAAGGGGAAGGCATGGGAGAATAACGTAGTCATGAAAAGAGAAACTCAAGCACCTCATGGAGAAGAGGATGGAGCACTTTCTCCAAGAAAAGAAACTCTTGCACTCTTGCAAAGAGTTCCAAAAGGTCCCACACATAGAGCTCTTGGTATAACACGTGGGCAACATGTACTTTCATTTCCAAGTGATGGGATCTTGAAGATAGGAGGAGGAAAAGAGAAGGAATGGAATCATGAGATGAAGAGCATGAACCCTTCTCTATTTCAGGGCTTGAAATAACAAAGAATGCAAGAGGACCCATGCAACAAAGATAGGGGCAAATCTGTCCACTTACATTCACATCCTACTCTATGCCTTGATGCCTCTTTGCAAGGAGGCATTTTAGTAGGAAGACCTCTTGATTGGAGGGAAACTAAAGTTTTCTCTCAACTATATACAACAGAAACATATTTGTTTAAAGAGGGAACCTTGGAAGGAGCCACTACAGCATTGAAAACCATTGATGGGAGGCGAGGAAAATTTTTGAAATTGACCTTGCTTTCTTCCATTCATCTATTTGTGTTGGAGGGGATAGATTCATAAATTTGTGTTGATATGAGCATAGTATCAAGGGGCTACTCCATAGCTTTGGGGCAAAAAAGGATACTCAAATATATAATGAATATTTCTGAACATAACAAAGAAATAATTTCATTTTTGCATGCAAGAGCAAAGGGGTGGAAGTTTTTGAGAAAGAGAACCTTTCGAGGGAAGGGTGACTTTCCTAAACTTCAATCTTGTCTTGAGCAAGATCAGCTACAAGAAGGGTAGCAAAAGGAAGTTGGGAATACTCCAACATGTGACTTTGACATCAAGCATGTCAAGGAGGAGATCCATCTCAGATTTCTACAACGTTGTCAGTGTTGGGAAGCCTAGACCCTTATTGGGAGTCCCCACTCTTGATGGAATATTCTAAGGACCTATTCACATGTAAGGTTATTGATGGAAAAGCCATGGATCAAGAGTATGAGGTAGTTAATGGAATCATTTATGTTCATAATCAGATCTACTTAACCAAATATTCCAAGCTCAAGAATAAACTACTTGATACAACTTATGAGGTCTTGCTTTCAAATCCCACTAGTTTCATTAAAACATGTCATACTATATTATATGGATTCATGTGGGAAAATTTCAGAGAAGAGATGCACTCTCATATGAGTAAGTGCATGGATCATTTCTTGGTTGAGGTGGGACTTAGCCATTGGAAAGAGTTATCATTATCACCTCCTTATTTATTGAGTGTGAGAGGGAGCTCATCCATGAGCTACCTTACTGATTTTAGACAAGTGTATGACAAACATTGTATTTTTGAATCTCATGATGTATTCATTATATACTTGTATCTTCTTAACACTCATGTGCAGGCCTTGGCTCCAAGAGGGGGCACTTTTGTTGATGGGCTTCATAAGCCACTTTGGGCCATGAACAATGGTGATGTTGGAAATTTTTTGGGAGATCTTGGAGAGATTATGTACTCTTCATGGTGTGGTTCCTTAACACAAACCCTCATACACCTTCTCCAAGCATGCAAGAAGGATGGGGCAACAAGCAAGTGTTGGGGAGAACTCTTTTCATATCATATCCTATGGCAGTTAGGAGGAAAACTGCGTTGGTTGCACATGAGGGACCATTGTCCTTCTCCATTATTGTATATGGAAGCTAGCATGATTTTACTTATGCTCCCACATGCTGAAGATGTTCTTATGTTTGTTGGAGACATGGTTAGAAGAAAGACACATTTTTTGGGTGTGTCTGGGGGAAGGGAGTCCCTACTTTTTCTGCACTGCATGTTCCAAGGGGAGCATGAGAAACTATATGGTCACCATTGCATATCACTTGTTTCTTTATGATGTGGACCATATGTTTTGTTGGAGCACTTAGGGAATTCCTCTCATGAGAAATTGGGAGGAGATTTTCTATGAATTACCTAGCTGGAGGGTGATTCATTTTATTTGGATGGTTGCATGGAGGAAGGAGACCTCCATTGATGATGAAATTCCCCATGATTTTCATCACTTCTTTCTTGAGAAGGCCATGGATCAGCAAGAAGGTTTCCATAACAACCTTCCATTCTTTAATTATGAGAGCCATTGGGTTTATTCACCAAAGGCCAACTTTCACACTTGGGAGGAGCCATTGGGAGATGGAATTTTTGTAAAAATTTTGAAGCAATGGAGGAGACTATGGGATGAGAGGGCCACAAGAGGAAGAGGGGAGATTTTGTAGCACCCTTGCAGTTGCTTGAGGACAAGAAACATTTGGGAGGGAGAGACTTTAATGTTCCTAATTTAGCTTCAGCTAATGGGAACATTAATTTTTCTCGTAAGACTTAGATTGATGAATAAATGGGCAAGGAGGCTCACAATTTGCTCAAATATGAATAAAAATCCTTCCTAATGTGAAAGGGGATCATGTAATAACCAGTTCAAGAATCCACATGTGTGAACAAGGTCAATTTTGACCAAGTCAACACAATTTATCTTTAATAAAAGTGGATCCTCAAATAAATCTACTCAATGTGAATGGAGATCAATTCAACAGGTTAAATTGAAGACCCCTTGAGTGTGAAAGGGGAAAAGGCATGAAGACTCAGTCAAGGATGATCCCAAGCAGATTTACTTAGTCAAGCTTGACTAACTCCAATTGTGATGTATCAAGATGATCTTCACTTAATGGGGCAGCGTAATTATAGATGAGGAAGCTTGGTGAGGAAGCAACCCCTTGGTGGAGTGGGACCCTTAGAGAAGAAGCTACTAATCTATATAATGAAGGAATGGAAAACATTTGAGGGAAGATTGGAATTCATATTTTCATATGGTATTTTTAGAATTCTGGCATTCTCAGTTGTTTAGCTGAGTTGTTGCACTGTTTAGTGCAAGGGTTTTTCCCAAGCAGGAATACCCTGCTCTTTCTTGGAAATCTTGTAGCAATAGATCTAAGGAGAGACTCTAATCTACAAATTCAACTATCCAGTATTGGGCCAAGCACTCGTACACTTCATCTATGCGGTCCACTCAGAAAACTACGTTATTTTCCAGGAGGTGCAGTGGAAGAGGGTAAATCCACCATTGGAAGAGGGTAAATCCACCAAGAGGAGAACCATTATCTCTCCCAGTAAGCTAGCCAATGGGTATATAGCCATTTATTTGTATTATTATTCATTTTGGAGCATTTTTTCAGTAATAAAATGCATTTCCAGATATAGATCTGCAACTGCTACTTTTTTATATCATTTTCTGTTGAGAAACCCTTGCCGGGTGATCTTAAGATATATGCAAAAAGGAGATTAGATCTCTATTTTCATGCCTATTTGAGTACATTAATGAAATATCATATTTTTCTCTGTAATTTCTGAAGCATGGCCTCCATTATTTGCGCAGTTCCTTTATGCATTCATTTTATTATTATTGCAGCTCCTCAATCTTGAGGGTTTTTCATGTAAATCTTCTGTTTATCATTTCTTATTGCTCCGGATATGTTATAAATATTATTTTCTGATGATTAATACTATTTTCCATCTAAAACCTTCATAAAATCACGCTGCTACAGCTTCAGAACTTTCTGCATACTCTAAGTCATGGGAAACTAGGGTTTTCTAGCCTAGTTTTGGAAGGAAAAGTTGTTTAACTGAGCTAGAACACTTGGTTTGAGCTGAAACTCGGATAATAGTTCCCTCATGACCTAATATAATATATCCATCCATCCCCATCCCATATTTCCACACATATTTCTGAATACACCCATTTTAGGACTGAATTAGCTTCTTTTCCCCAACTTTTGCATCATAAATCTGAATCAATGTTGATGTTGTGGTTTCAAAAGATACATTTTAGTATATTAAAGCTATTTTAATCTTATTCATCACATCAATACCGTTATAAAATTGGTTCATTGTTGAATCCTGAAAAAGGATCATTACAGTATATCATGGATTTTAGTGGAAGTCAATTTATTAGGTGATATTTCGAGAAATATTGACTTGGATTGGGATCGTTTGAGACATATTCAAAGAATTGATTAATGGGGGATACCCTTGTACTGTCTCCTTTCTCATTAGAAAGGTCATCTGATGAAAATATGTCCTGGGGGAGAATGTCGACCAAAAATTCTACAAATTCTGGGGCTGCTCACCTCTCCAATGATGGTATCCAGGATAAATAGCAGAATGAAATACAATTTAAAGGTATGCCTCAAACATCTTGCTCTCACAATACTCATAATTTATGGTCCTTTTAGACTTTTTCATCCCCGTAACCGCCTTCCCATCCTCTGGTCATAGCTCAAGCTGAAGTCTTAACTGACCACTCTAAGGAGACCTTGAAGCTTTCCATGGAAAACATAGCTATGCCTCGCCCCTCACTCATAGATCCAGGTCGACTCCTTTCCTCTTCCCCTCCATATGACCCAATTCTCTGCTCCAAATCCCACCTGTTCCACTCCATACTAATCTAGCCTTCACCAATCATTATCCATCCATGCCTCTGCTCGAAACAACATCCCCTCCTCCTGAACCTGCTCTGGGAAATGGGATGCCTCCTGACTCCCCCTGGAATTCGGTCGACAATGACTCTAAATTCCTCTTTAGGAATCTGAAATTGGATATGCCAACACTTACTGTTCATGAAGTTCATTTTACCAAGCCATGCCCCAACATCTCCCCCTCCTCTGCATTGAATATTACAGTCCCAAAAAAGAAAAAAATGGAAGTCGTCATTTTCAGGGAAGACAAAAGACTATATATTACTTCTTGGTTAATTTTCAGGGGATGCGTGATATACCTATCATTTCATCATTTGACTCCCAGGCGCTTAGAGCTTGTATGCCCGCTCCACATGAACCATGAATCACATAATATCATTGAACATCAAGCGTATTGGGGATCACTATAAGTTCTTAAACCTCAAAATACTCTTCTTAGTGTCCTCTTCTTTTATAACAATATTAGAAGAAACCATATTCCCTGCTTCAAAATCCATCCCTTATTTTCTCTCTATCTCATCCAACTAGCATATTACAGGTGTCGATTCAACTGGTTTATCAGGTGGACTAATTGTAATGTAGAACCCCCATTTTTAAAAATTTCATGCCTTCCGATTTTTCGTGGGAATTTTCCTTACTGGTAGGATTCATGGTTTTTCAGATCCCTTTCACCTCATCAATATGTATTTCCTCTACCACAACTAGCCTACCTTCTTGTCCTGCATCAACTCCTCTGATATTTTAAATATTCACAACCTTATCATTCTAGGTGACTTAAACACCACATTTTCCTCTGCCAGATGTTAGGGTTTGCACAGCTGCATGAATCCACTGGTTGATAGAATTTCTCAGAATTTTGTTGAATCTTGTAGATATCTGTCCCATCCCTCTTACCTCGACCTGGACCAATCACAGGACTGGAGATGCTTTCATCGGTAAAATACTTGATCGTATCTTGGTTCATGAAAATGTGCTAGAAATTCTTGGAAAATTGAAGTCATCGGTAAATAAGTCAACCTTTTCTGATCAACATCCAATTTTTCTCCAATGGCGAATGGAACCGATTCGAAAGGGCCTCCCATTTAAATTCGATAGAGGATGGTTAGAAGACACTGAGTTCCAGACTATGGTCCTGAATTTTTGGAAAATGGATATGAATATGAAAGGAAGATCTACGTTATATTGCTTCTCATAGAAGGTACGATCTTTGAAGTACAGGACTCGGACATGGGAGCGCTTAAAGAAAGAACATATGATCAAATAATTACAATCAATTGCAAGGAAAACATATGAAATTTATAAATTCATGGAAAGCTACAATCCTGATCCATAATCCTTCTCGGAGATCTCGACACTGGAAAAGCACAGAAATGAAATACTTAGAGTACAAGAGATCACCCAGAAGATGAAGAGTAGGGAAACTTGGTTGAGAGAAGGTGATCACAAAACTAATTTTTTTCATCACTATGCAAATAATAGAAAAAATAAAAAATGCAATTTGGAAAATTGAGTCTTTGGATGGCACATTAGTACAGCCTACATAGGATATCTAGAGTGAGGCCTTCAAATTATTTTCATATTTCTATAGCTGCAGGGAGGAGGTTGGCTTATCTGATCAACTATGGGCTCTCGACTTGTATCCAGAATTGTTTGAAGATGCAACTAACGAAGCAATGGGTAAATCTATCACCAGGGAAGAAATATTGTTGGTTATCCAATATTTTTCTTAAGACAAAAGCCTCGGCCCCGATGGTTGGTTGGTCGAGCTATACTGACACTTTTTTGATCTCATGGCAGAGGACATTGTTGGTGTTTTTGAAGAATCCCGGATACTTGGGAAAATTTTGGTTGACATTAATACTACCTTCATAGCGCTCATACCAAAGTCGTGCCTCCCTAAAAATTTCCTTGACTTTAGATCAATTTTACTATTTAACGTGATCTATAAGCTTATTTCAAAGGTTATAGCACAAATAATTTATGGAGTCCTCTCAAGTTTCATCTCCCGTGAGCTGTATGGCTTTCTCCCAGGCCACCTTATTTGTGATGACATTGAAACGGTTGAGGAATGCATGCATTCCATTCACACTAAAAATATGGAAGTAGTTATTATGAAGGTCAAACTTTATAAAGTGTATGACAATGTGGATTGGTCATACATTCGACTGGTTCTCCATAAGATTGGCTTGTCAAATCAAAATTTCCAATGGATCATGGCTTGTATTGCACCAGTATGGTATGCAGTTATTATAAATGGTCTTCCCACAAATTTCTTCCAATTAGGACATGGTCTTTGTCAAGGGTGCCCCATTTCACCACTTATATTCATACTGATCATGGATGGGCTCAGTATCTGCATCAAAGAGGCTCATCGGCGAGGTGTTTTTGAAGGTATACAAATTTCATTGGGGGTCTCGGTTACACATTCATTTTTTTTGGATAACATCTTGGCCTTCAAAATTATATTGAGAGCTCAGTGGTCTACACTGCATTACATTTTTCTTCGATATGGAGTTGCATTTGGTTTGGAAATTAATGGCGCAAAATATATTTTGTTATCTTCTTCTAGGGAGAACATGGATTTGGAACTAATTGCAGATCTCTTTGAGATGAATCTTTCCCCTCTCTCAGAGGGCCTGACCTACTTGGGTTTCAAGCTAAAACCATGTAGCTATCGCACTAAATATTGGTACTAGCTCCTGGAGAAGTTTAAGAAAATATTTAATAATTAGGCATACAAATGACTAACACTGGGGGGCCATTTCTTTCTTATTCAAGTTGTCCTTCAATAGCTAGCAATATATTTGGCACACCTATTTTCCCTACCCTCTCACATTATTTCCTTGACCAAGGCCACCATCTCAAGCTTCCTTTGGTCGGGTGCCCATGGAACTAAAATAAATCATCTCTGTAATTTGGACTTGCTAGAAATTCCCAAACTACATGGTGGCTGCTTGATATCTTGATTAAGTCTCTCTAGCAGGCAGTTATAGGATCCAGCCTCTGGCCAATACTCTTTCAGTCCAAAAATCAAATAAGCATGGATTTAAAACATCTATTCAGACACCAATATCTTCCCTTGTGAATAGGTTCATACATATGGTTGGGATTCAAGTGAGTGGTCACCCTCTTCATAGGAAGGATCATATGGGAATTTGGGAATGTCCATCAAATATTATTGGGAGTTGACAACATTCATGGCTATCCTTCGGATTTAAATTTGGAGAACCACCTTCGGCATACCCTTGCACATAAAGTTATTTTTTCCCTTAACCAGGTCATTTCTCATTGGTAAAAAAGGCTACCCGATCTGGAAATATTCTTCTCAATTGGGAATATTGGGTCAAGATGTGGTTAATTGGAATTCATTTTTGAAGAAGCAGAGATTGGGTGGATACTACTTACATCCTTCGGGGGACAAAATTGTATGGGATGGAAATATGAATGGTGAGTCCACAATGGTAGAAGATGTATATGGCAGCATCATCTCACAAAAAATACAAAGCCTGGAATTGCCTTGCTTCAGGAATTACTGGAAGTGGCCAATCCCAATCAAAATCATTTTATTTGTTTGGCTTGCTTAGAGGAATAATATCCTCACTTGGGATAATTTGGTTAAGCTTCGTTTTTAGGGCCATGGGCATTGCCCTTTTTGTAAAAGTTCTTTTGAATCTGTAGCACATCTTTTTTTAAATTGTTCTGTTGTACTCAAAATTTGGAATTCATTTTCTCAGCTTTTATATGTCCCAAATTGGCAGCCCCTCAATATCATACATTGCATAAAATCCTGGGAGTGGACGGATAAAAAAATATGCTCACTCCGCTTTTTATTCTTGTGGGATATTTGTATGGCTAGGAAACGAAATATTTTTTAAGGCAAGAAGATCATTCAATCTCGGATCCACTGTGAAATCTTGTCATGGCTTGACAGTCAACCTATAACTACTCCTTCTCCTCAGGATATATATTTTCATCTTCATCCCCATTCGGTGATTCTGCTAGATGGATGTTTTGATGGGGTTTAACAATAGGGGATCTGTGGGTGTGGGGATTGGATCAAACTTGACCATAAGGAGTAGTATCATATTTTCTAGAATGGTGGCCCCGACATGAACACAAAGGCTAAAATCCTTGCCCTCTGGAGTTTGCTATGGGTGGTCTATAATTTGTAGCTCAAAACCTTACACATTTATGGGGATGCAAAAACTATCATTGATGGTGTAATTTTCCTCACAAATTTCCAGCCCCCAACCCTTCAGTGTTGTATTAATCGCATAAAATATATTCTACAATGCCTACAAGCTCCTCAAATTCAAGGGAGGGAAAAACAAGGGCGTACACCTTATCTAAGACACATTTAAATGAGTAGTTTGGGCTCATCCAGGTTGAACACTATAGCAATGGAAAAATTTTGGCCGTTAATACCATTCAATTTCCATAATCGTGATATATCATGGATCAAGTTAATATAGTTAATCTCTCCTTTCCATCCTTTTTTCTTCTTGTTTTGTATTTATATATCTATGTCAAATCTGTAGTTTCAATGTAATTACTCTTTTATCCAAACATGGTTGTTTCTTTATATGGGGAAGTCCCAGCTGACAAGCCAAGAGTATTTGGTTGTTTCATTAGAAAACCATGTAGTCGGCCCTATGTTTAGTTTCTGCCATCATGTCTTTCTGGAAATTTAGCATCATTGGAGGACATCTTTGACAATATGTATTGTTTTTTAAATAGTTTTAATACAAATAATTTTTTTTTTCTTCTCTGAAAAAAAAAAAAAAACATCTTTATTGATTTTATGGAAGAAATAAAAGGTGCATAATGATGGAGTCACATATATAAGGATGGTAGAAATATATTAAGACAAGATGATCTGACATGTGAATTAACTGTAAATTTTCACAAAATATATAAGTTTAAGTATAGTATGTACATAAAAGGATCGATGATTTAAACAAGGATTTGATAAACATAAAAAATTATTTAGAATAGATCATGTAGCAGTTCATTGCATATACATTCCCTTTCTCAAGTTCAAGTGTTTTACTAAACTATGGCATTTAAAAAAATTCTAATCCTATTAATAATGGCATGATGGCCTACCAATAAATCAATATTCAAATACCCTTCATCAAATTGAAATAACAATCAATTAGGAACTATACGGATGAGTAAAGTTCAGAGATACCTTGAATTGAACCTAGTTGGAGATTATATTGACTTTTTTTTCATAGATTATTTTAGAGGGAAAATTCTAATTGTAGATGTGGTTAACCAACAAAATTGAAGGCCTAATCTTAAATTGGAAATTTTTTTTGTCTCATAGTAGGAAAATTTGACTATAATTAAGGTACTCTTTAGGATATAACAAAACCTCAATAAAAGTCTTGACTGGGGATAATTAAACCCTTGATCAAGGTCTTGAGGAGGGTTAATAAAACCTTCAATAAGGTTCTATATAAATATTAATCAAATCCTTAATCAATATCCATACATAAATTAACAGTTAACACCTCAATAGACAGATAAGACTTAAATTAAATTTAAAATATTGGATGATACCCTTCATTTTTATTACAAAATTCAAGACATGTTCTGAAGGGATTAATCCATTTTGGAAATTTACAAAATATCAATCAACATTTCATGTCACTTCTCAATCAATCCTTCACTCCAACCATGTTCACAACTCAATTTCCATGGTTAGTATCTACTATAACCATGTATGCTACACAATGGCCTCTACACAAGAGGTTATGGTTGCTTATTTTATATATATATATTTGAATTTTCATTCTTTCCATGGAATTTTATCAATTGGGAACAATCATATTATTAGTTTTAGTTAAAACCATGTATTAGCAATAAAAATGTTGTTGGATATTTTTCGACCCTAAAATAACATGCAAATGTTAGAAAAATATATCTTGTAGTTTTTTTTCAATCCTTCAATAATGTAGGGAGGATTTAAAAATATATATCAACATATGGTTGAAAATAAAATAAATGCTGTAAACAATGACATTTTTCCAGATTTCATAGTTGTAACTATTAAATGGATAACATAAATGTTACCAATTTTATTTCTATCCATGTGGTAGAAAGTACAAAAGGTACAATGTTTTTCCCAATCCACCAGTAACACATATAAGACTAAAAATTATTGAATAATATGTGGTTGAATAATAAGATGAATAAATACTACAAATCACATGTTATTAAGTGGATATGGTATTAAAGTGAAAGTATATTTTCCTATCAATGACCATCAATCAAACTTGAGAGAGACCAAACAATCAACTCATGTACCACCACTACTACCATGAAATAACACATTCATTGAAAAATAATCCATAACTACAATACATTGATCCATTGAAGTGACACTAACCTTATAACCTATTTATGATATAAATCTAATAAGATATTGCAATGGGAGATCCCTCTTAGGGAACCAAAATGATCCCTAAAGATCCTGGGTAGAATATATATTTTTTTATATAGGCTCTTCCCAAACAATGATGGCAAAAAAGTACTTATCATACTGAAATAAGTGTAAATGATGGAAAATTGAAGCTAATCACCTTATGAATTAGAAAAGGTAAATTCTCATGTCCACGTGTCTCATTTATTACCTCTTTATGCACAAAATACCACTTTCCTATGGAAATAAATGTCGATGAAAATGCACTCTATCCTTTCAACCAATTAATTAGAAAAAGGATAAGAAAAATAGGTTGAGAATAAGGTAGTTGAGAAATTGAAAAGGAAAGTCTTCCTAGGGTCCCACAAACAAACACTAAGCCCCCAAGAAAATATGGAAAGTATTTCTTTATATAAATTTCTTCTATGATGAACATTTCCACATTATCAGTCACATTTATATGTGGAGAGGGTTGTGAAAAAAATTTTATCCACCCTACATATTATGACACATGTCCATCGTCCATATGTACTTGACAAATAGCACACCTAACCCTATCATTAGAATTAAATAGCACTTTAATAGGAAAAATAATGGCACATCTATGGTAAAATAAAGTCATCCAAGAAACACACTACCCTTAAATAAATAAAAATGTAGGTGGCCATCATGTAGAGTAGCAAAGAAGTTGAAATGAGAAATCACTCTTAGGAAACCATAATAGTCACTTAGACTCCAAGAAAAGTAAAAAATAATGTGTTTATAAGCACCTTCCATGATGCTCATATGGGTTCTCCACGTAATCAACCTGTGTTATAGCATCTATGTTCATGGTACATTAAACAATACCCCTAATCTCACTAGATATTTATAAAGACTTCAAATACTCCTTTTGTTGAACCCGCTTCCATTATATGTTTTCAATAAAAATAACAACTATTTTCAATATACATATCCTATTAATATTTAAATACCCATTTTTATTTCTCCTTATTCCTATAATTACCCTCTAACTCCACATCTACACCCAATACCTATAACATATTGACTCTAATTTTCACAAATTTAAACCCCCTTTATGAATGGACATCATAGTATATTTGTCAACAAGGTGAGGCGTGTGTGGATTATCATGTCCAACATTACCATTCATGTGTTAATAAATAGAGAGGGTATAATTTTAGCTATTGACAATGCTACAAATGACCCATGGCAACTATTTAGGTGGATGAAACATTCACCACCTGTATTCACATGAAATGACACTTCAAAAATCATAACTATGGTACATTGTAACAATTCAAGAAAAAACATTATCATCATATCCCACCTTTTATGCAAATCTAACGAAAGATTGAAAAAATAAAATACATAGTAGGAAATAAAAATAAGTCCTAAATATCTCAGAGTAGAATAGAAAAAGGCTCATTTATAAGTTTCTCCCCAAACAAGCATGACAAAAAACTACTTCTCATATTCTATTGAGTCTAAATAGTGGTAGATTGAAACCAATTGTGGTAGTGTTTTTGTCACATGAGTGTACCAAAAGACGCCTCTTTAGCAGTAGGTTGCTTCCTGAAAATATTCCAGACAATATTATGGTGTTGTTAATGGAAAAACTAAAAATAATGTAAGACAAAACTCATAAGGTAAGTACTGCATACAAGACAATAATAAAATGAACTGAAACAAAAAAATACAAGTCAATAATGCTCAAATGGAGCAAACCAACCAATACACTAATGGAGAAAAATCCCTTTATTGTTTCCTAGTAGTAATAATAATACAATTCTAACAAACTTGTAGTGAGTCCTTTGAGGTATGGAGCTTAAACACTCTCAGTAAGGGGGTCCCTTTCCTTGGTCTCCTTGCAAGATTCTCCTCCCTCTCTCAAAAGGAATGTGACAACTCTCCAATGGTGGAGTTCGCTTCATTAGGATGTTGGATGGCCAACATGCTAGTGTCTTCAATCCTCTTACTTCAACACTTGAAATTTGTTGTTGGTATGGTAGAAATTTCTCCAGCATAACAATGTGTCTTGTTTTTATCTTCCCATAACTAGTTTATATAGAAATTTTTGAACTTCCCTTCCCTCTCTTGGCCCAAGATTGATAGTGAATCAAGAGTGGGACAAGAGATTCCTTTGAGGGTTGCATAACTCTTTTAGGTGGCTTGAATTTGGATGTCCTTGAATGTAATTGACAGAGAATCATCTTCACCAAGTGTGTAAAGTGGTCACATATGGTGACTTTTCACCAGCCCCGAGACCGCACAACCATCGAAGGATAAAGGGCAATGTGTGCAAAAATCCTTTGTTGTTGGTGCATTGTCCTTTAATTTCTAACTGAACCTTAGGAATTAATTGAAATTTTCCCTTCATAATGTATTTCTTGTTTGGTATGTGTTATATTCTTTGCACGACTAGCCCCATGTGTTGTATGTTGCACTGGGCGCAGCAAGGGGGTCACAAGGGGGGGCGGCAGCCCCCCCTGTCAAGGTCTGGGGAAGTGCCCCGGCAAAAAAAAAATTGGTGTGCGGTCCCACTCATAAGTAGACCCACCCATGTTTTGTGCATGATTTTGCACATGGTTTTCGGGTACGATGGTTTTCGGCCCCTGGTATTTTGTAGATCCGGTCAAGGGAACTACGGTTATGTTCTAATCCAGGGTTAATGGATTGGGGTTTATGTATGCTTCGGCATGTATATATATGTGTTGTAACACTAAAAGGAATATAATGAAATATCAGGCTGGTTGTCCCGATTTGGGATCGAGGGGAAAATCGCTGTGTTTATCTGTTTTATGTTTTATGCTCTCGCTATTGTTTATTTTTTGTTATAAGGTTCATGTGTAGATAATTTTTGTTCAAGGTTAAAACATACATTTGGTATTGGAATTGTTTCGGCTTCAAGGGGACACCTTTGCTACTAAGGGTTTTTTGCTTGGGCCTGAGATAGACCCTGTTCAGTGGGAGATCTGCGGAATTGATTCTTGTGGTGAAAGAAGATGGCGAGCGACAAAAAGATAGAGATCAAGAAATTTAATGGTCAGATTTTTGAGTTGTGGAAGCTCAAGATGGAGGATCTGCTGGTGGATAAAGATCAGTGGATCACGGTAGATCCAGGTACTAAACCAACGGCAATGTCAGATGAAGACTGGAAGAAACTGGATCGGAAGGCTAAGAGAACAATACAGTTTTGTGTCTCAGATTCAGTATTGTTGAATGTATCTAGGGAAGCTACGGCGAAGAATTTGTGGGAAAAACTTAGGACTTTGTAACAATCTAAGTCTCTGGTGAATAATTTGTTCCTATGGAAAAAGTTGTATAACTTGAGGATGAAGGATGGAGACTCGGTGACAGAGCATCTGAATGCATTCAATAATGTGGTAAGTCAGCTATCATCTGTTGATATTAAAATCTCAAATGAAGATAAGTGCATCAGTTTGTTGTGTTCTCTACCAGACTCATGGGACAGTCTGGTTATTGCAATAGGTAACAATACAACTACATTGAATTTTGATGACATTGTCTCAGCCTTGTTGTCGGAGGAAATGAGAAGGAGAAATATGGAGGGTCAAAATGGAGATGCCTTATCTGTACGAGGAAGGTCCCAAAATAGAAAGAAGAATAAGGTTTTGAGTGGGAGATCTAAATCTCCTGGAAATTTTGTAAAGGTGTGCTGGAAATGAGAAAAGGAAGGACACTACAAAAAGGAATGCAGATCTAAAGCTCATGAGAAAGGAAAGGGATCTAATGATGCTCCTTCTACAGAGGCAAAAACCACCTCGGATGAAGCTGGGGATGTGTATTTTGCTTCTTCTTCAAATACACATGTAGATCATGAGTCATGGTTGATTGACTTGGGTGCATCCTTTCACTTCACTCCCCATAGGAAGTGGTTCTACAAGTATGAGAAATATGATGGCGGCAATGTATTCCTAGGGGATGATAGGAAGGCCAAAATCGTCAGATGTGGAAAATTCAAGCTGAAGCTACAAGGTGGAAGGATTAGAACACTTCCTGGTGTTATGCATATTTCTGCTTTGGCCAAAAATCTGATTTATGTAAACAAGATGGATGATGTAAGTGTAAAAACAATGTTTGAGAAAGATGCCTGCAAGATGGTTCGGGTAGCACTGGTATTAATGCGGGGAGTTCAGATTGGAACTCTGTACAAGATACAAGGTAGCATTTTTATTGATGGGTGTAATAGTTCTGTGGTTCCTGAAAGTGGAGCGGAAAGCCTAGCTATAGTTGGAGAAAAGACCATGCTATGCAATCAAAGGCTTGGATATATTGGAGAGAAGGGCCTTCGGATATTCCATAGAAATGGTATGGTAGAAGGTATGTCTAATTTCTCTCTAGATTTCGATTTCTGTGAACATTTTGTATATGGGAAGTAGAATCAGGTGATTTTTCCTTCTGGTGCTAAGAGGGCGAACAAGATATTAGATATTGTGCACAGTGATGTGTTTGGACCTGTGTCAGTTCCGTGACTGGGAAATTCTATGTACTATGTTTCATTCATAGATGACTTCTCAAGGAATACATGGATATATTTCTTGAGGAATAAATCTAAAGTCTTTGACAAATTTAAATAATTTAAGGCTCTAGTGGAAAAACAGACAGAGAAGAAGATAAAGGTGTTGAGGACAGATAATGGTGGGGATTTCTGCAAGAAGGAATTTGAAGAGTTCTGTAAGAAGTGTGGTATAGCACGATAGAATAATACTCCATACACACCTCAGCAAAATGGATTTTTAGAAATAATGAATAGAACATTGATGGAAAAGGTAAGAAGCATGCTCAGTGGTACCGGGTTAGGACAATAATTCTGGGCAGAGGCAGTGGAGACTGCATGCTATCTGGTTAATATATCACCTTCATCAGTGTTGGAGGATAAGACTCTACATGAGGTATGGACTAGTAAGAAACCCTCTCTTTCACATCTAAGGGTATTTGGATGTGACCCATATGTACATGTTCCAAAGGAGAAAAGGACCAAGTTGGATAATAAATATGAAAGGTGCATCTTTATTAGGTGTAAGGATGGTTTAAAGGGTTACAAGATTTGGAACCCAGAAACAAGGAAGGTTGTGTACAGCCGAGATGTGGTGTTTAGAGAGGTGAAAGATGTTGTTACACATGAAGTCCTACGGAAGGAACCTGAGAAGATACATTTTTAGCTAAAGGAGGATGAATCAGAATCTACAATAGAAGAAGACTCAAAAGAGGAAGAGCCACAAACTCCAGCTGTGAGAAGATCAGTTCAGAAAAGAAGGCAACCAAAAAGGTATAGTCCATCTGATTTCTGTTCAAGTTTTCCTTTAACTATAACTGATGATGATCCCAAAACTGTCAGGGAGGCAGTAGATTCAAAGGATGGAAAACTTTGGAAGGAGGCCATGGTTGATGAAATGGCATCCTTGCATAAAAATGAGGCATGGGATTTGGTGGAGTTGTCGGCTGGAAGGAAGCGCATCGGGAGCAAATGGGTGTTTAAGAAGAAGATGAATGTAGGAGGCAAGGTGGAGAAATAAAAAGCTTTATTGGTAGCAAAAGGTTATTCCCAGGTGTCGGGAATTGATTTTGGTGATATTTTTTCTCCTGTTGCTAAAGTTACTTCTATTTGATTACTTTTATCTATTGCTGCTGCATTTTATTTTGAGATAGAACAGATGGATGTGAATACAACATTTCTTCATGGGGATCTAGAAGAAGAGATCTACATGAAGCAACCTGAATGCTTTATGGTGAAGGGTAAGAAAGAACTAGTATGCAGGTTGAAGAAGTCTCTGTATGGGTTAAAACAGTCACCAAGGATGTGGTATCAGAAATTTGATACCTATATATGGGGACTTGGATTCACTATAAGCAAGGAGGATCACTGTGTTTATTTTAAATTAATTGGTGACCGTGTTATTTATTTGGGCTTGTATGTGGATCATATGTTGTTGATTGGAAATGACAAAGAAATTATCCAAGATTTGAAGACCCAACTATTCTCCAAATTCGACATGAAGGATCTTGGTGCTGCAAACTATATTTTGGGCATGGAAATTAAGAGAGATCGGGCAAAGAGGAAGCTCTGGTTAAACCAGAGGAAGTATGTCGAGACTATATTGCGGAGGTTCAATATGCAGGATAGTAAACCGGTGAATGTTCCTATTCCTGTAGGTGTAAAGCTGTCTGCTGAACAGTGTCCCAAGACACAAGAAGAAGAGGAGTATATGTTCCGTGTTCCATATGCAAGTGCAGTGGGTAGCCTGATGTATGCAATGGTCTGTACTAGACCAGACATTGCACATGCAGTGGGAGTATTGAGCAGGTTTATGTCAAACCCAGGGAAGGAGCATTGGACAGTAGTGAAGCGGGTTTTCAGATATTTACGTGGCACTAGTGATTATGGCTTGTGCTACCGGGGAAGACCAGGATTGGAAAGAATGTTGGACATTCGTGGTTTTGTTGATGCAGACTGGGCTGGAGATCTGGACCAAAGAAGATCTACAAGTGGGTACGTGTTTAGCCTATTTGGAGGTGCAGTCAGTTGGATGAGTAAAAGACAGTCTATAGTGGCGCTTTCAACTACAGAGGCAGAATACATAGCAGCCACTCATGCAAGCAAGGAAGCAGTTTGGTTGCAGAGATTGTGTTCAAGTATGGGGTTGGTACAACAAGCTATAAGGATAGACTGTGATAGCCAAAGTGAAATTTTCTTGGCTAAGAACCCTGCTTATCATTCAAAGGCAAAGCACATTGATGTTCAATATCACTTTGTTAGATATATGGTTGAAGCTAAAAGGGTGTTTCCAGTAAAGGTGGATACTTTGAAGAATGTTGCAGATGCATTGACGAAGTCTGTGAGCACTCAGAATTTCTCTTGGTGTAGAGAAACAATGGGTGTTGAATAATTGGCCCAATGACTAAGCTCTCTTGTGGCCCCCTATGGAAAGAAAACAACAAGTGGGAGAATGTTGGGTATGTGTTATATTCTTTCCACAACTAGCCCCACGCGCTATACGTTGCGTCGGGTGCATCGGAAAAAAAAAAATTGGTGTGCGGTCCCACTCATAGGCGGACCCACCCATGTTTTGTGCATGAGTTTGCACATGGTTTTGGGGTACGATGGTTTTCAGCCCTTGGTATTTTGTAGATCCGGTCAAGGGAACTACGGTTATGTTCAAATCCAGGGTTAATGGATTGGGTTTTATGTATGCTTCGGCATGTATATATATGTTTTGTAACACTAAAAGGAATATAATGAAATATCAAGCTGGTCGTCCCAATTTGGGATCTAGGGGAAAATCTCTGTGTTTATCTGTTTTATGTTTTATGCTCTTGCTACTGTTTATTTTCTGTTATAAGGTTCGTGTGTAGATAATTTCTGTTCAGGGTTAAAACCTACATTTCTACTGGAATATATTTATTTGTATTGTTTTCTTGACATTTTCTAATGTCTTTTGATTGTACGATTTTTTTGGTGTTAACAATTTCCCCCCTACTGTATGAGGTCTAGGAGGAACTGTATAGTTGAAATACATTATGTTTTCTTTTCCATGTGACCCTTTTGAAAGACAGAGAGAGAGAGATAGAGAGAGAGTAAATTTTTGTGGAGATAAGTAGGGGAAAAACTTATATGAAGTAAAAAGAAACCATAATATGTAGGAAACATGTAAGTGATAAAATGAGAAATATTTCTATTAGGTGGGCATGTCCCATGCTCATGATGATGACTAGTTAATATAATCTGATAGATATTGGTTATGTCAAGTCACATTGTGGTAGGTGGCATGCTGTTGGTTGATGGTGACGGTTGTTGATGCCCTCAAGGGTATTTTTTCTTTGAAAAAAAAGGTTGAATGTGGCACCCACATGCATTGTATAGCTATAGCATTTTTGGAGGAAGTGCTCAATAAATGCATGGGTATTTAACTTCTGGGAACCTTATCATGTAAGAATTTCCAAAAGAGATTCTTACTCATACATGGGTCTTCGAATATTTTTGATAGAGTGAAATGGTTATAAAGTACGATACCACCTTGACATGAAAACTGACACTGATGTCAAATGTTAAGAGGATCGATGACATCAATGGGCAATGTGAATTCCCATTGTTCCATCCGAGGATGCCCCTATGGTGATGGGGACTCATCTAAGGTACTACCTCTTTCCTAGAAAGTGGTTGTTGAAGTCGACAGGAAGGAAGCATCAACTGATTGAAACAAATATTGATACAAGGGATCATGGTTTCTGGTGAAACATGGCATAGTGTGATGGGTTAACGAGACATGATGGCAAGAAATGGCTAAAACTAGTGAATATGGTTAACTGGCCTAAGGTCGGAGCTGTAAATGTGAACGGTGGAAATCATAACAAATTCTGATGGGGGTATCCCTGGGGTTAGTAGGACATCCAGGGTGGGTGTATGTTTGCTATAACTGACATGATTGGATGTGGTAAAAATGTGCATCTTTGACCAAGGGTGACTAGGGACTGCTAAAATGTATGAAATGTAAATATATGGGTGGAATTCTTTCTCCTAAACAATAATATATGTACACCTTCCAAAGAATGTGAAAGTGTTTTGAATGTACAAGCACGGAGACGGGTGCCCCCTATATGTATGATCTTGCATGATTATGAGAGGAGAGTGTTTTTTTGAGGGTGGGGGGCCCATTGGTTGGTCTCGCTACGAGAGTGATGAGGCGGATGGAATGTCATACTTGGGCTATGCTTATGAGGGTGTGGTAGGCCAAATGTGAAGCACGATAATGCATTTTTTGTTGATCCGTTGTAGAGAATGGTAACCCAGAAGTGCGGTTTTGATATGCGATGAGTATAATAGAATGATGTTTGATAATATATGCATGAAAATGAAATGGTTCCCGGGCCAGATTTTGTGGACATGGCTCCAAGTAGTGATGTATGGTCTAAATAAGTGATGGATGCCATGGAAACTGTGGCTCTACCGACCTGTGAGGGTGTTTATCATGTGCAAGGTGGGGTGATGATAAACATGGTTTGGTGAATGAAACCTATGGTTTATTCTTCTGAAGAAATGATATTAGGATATGAAAAGCTTTAGAGGGAAGCCTATCATGCTAAGAATAGAATGATACCTGCTCCTGTACTTTTACAACCTGAGGAGTATGGTGATTTGGTGCGTTTGCAACATGCATGGTCAATACCCTAATTAAAAGCATATTTTTCATACAAATATTATGAAATAACATGAAATAAAATAAACAAGAGAGGGTGTACCTAATATGTAGTATGGAGGGGGTGATGGGCCCGAAAATGATTTTTTATGAAAACTGGAACGAGGAGATCTAGATGGAAGATGAAGAAGTGTTAAGTGTTATGTCTCTCGTGGTTTTACGATTGGATACCCTGAGCTCTAGTTATGGGCACCTAAAAATGGTGAAAAGGGTGATATAAAGGCTACGATGGCCCTTTTTTAGGTCATTTTTGCTTTCTAAACTTCATAGGTCGAAATTTGAGATTGGAGCATTTCTTGTCGTTGTGGTCAGCCTGAGCACTAGGGATTCATGTCAAGAGTGTTAGGTAGGAGCTAGAACACCATTCTTCTTAATTTTTTCATTTTCATGTTAGGTGGGTCATATAGGGGTACCCTGTACGACCTTTATATCCTATTATAATGGGGATTCCATGGGCAATTCTATCGGAGTCGTGTTGTCGCCATGTGAAGACATCATATTTGCGTGGAGACCCTATATATTTCATGATTTGGGACGTGTTTCCCTCCACGTCTGTTTGAGACATAGACGTGGGGACATCATGCCTAAGTATACAACTGGCATGTCGATCGATGAAGGTGATCGACGCTACTGTGAGAGCCACAGGCATGGATAATGTGCATGAGTTTGTATCACAGACGCACTTTTTGCATGCCTGTATCTTTAGAAAGTGCGTGGTCTTGCAAGTTATGGTTTTTTTTTTGAGTTTTTTAGGAGTCCAAAACTAATTTGTTGGTCTTTCTTGGTGGCAGGATGCTTTGGAGGGAGAAGTATTGACCTGCCCTCCACACCCAGGTGGCTCGTGATCCACATGAATTCCAGACTTTGGCTCACTGGGAGTTACTCAAATTTCTTGAGATCCCTATTTTGAGGTCTCATGACTGATTCTTGTGATACCTGGTTTTTTTTTAGGACCATCAAAGGAGAATCATGGTAGGGCGTCAGCTGGAGCTCAGGGTGACGACTCAAACATATATTTACTTTGTGACTAGTCTCTTGCCTCACAGGGAGGTGCTACCCTATCCACTGCGTGTAGGGGCAGTGAACATTCCTGAGTGGGCCAAGGAAACTAGTCACTACGGGCGTAATTTTATCTCGCAGGGGTGAGTTATGGTGTCCCATGTTAGAGAATTAGTAGAGTGTGAGGCTTTGTAGATGATTTTCCACCTTATGGGGTCATCTTCACTGCATAGGGTATCAGGGCCACATATAGTGGTCTTGCTACAGCTCCAGGTGGGGAACTTTTTTTATTGGGCTTAGTTGGTGTACCGTGGTATGATCAGTCAACTAGCCAAGGTGCCATAGGGTAAGGCTATGAATTTTTGCTACACAATAATTCTATGTTGTATCATGTATGAGTGGGTTGTTATGTTACGACCTTTTATCGTAGTGCCCCTTAGCCCTTCGAGATATCCTCAGGTTCGCAGGTGGCCGCATGTCGTGCCCTATCATGGGAGGGGGGAGGATGGCAGGTACTAGAATGATACTATAGAGGAGTGGTTTGAGTTGAACCCTCAGCTATTTCTATAGTTCCCATATGTTGGGGTGGATTTTCAGGGTGATCCAAACATGGTTCTTACTCTCGATTATGCTTTGGGGTAGCAGGTATGGTATTTATGTTTTTTGAATTTTTAGCATTACTTTCACGTATTTATGGATATATTTTGATGGTGACACTGATTTCATACTTGTTTTACGTTGCATATGCGGGGCGGATGGGTCTTCCCTTAGACTTCTTAGATGGCCATGCTCCTTGGAGGAGGGGTGCACTAGGGGTAGACCAGGCTCAATAAGGGGCTCAATAGATCGATATAGGTAGCCCTTTAGGGGATGGTACTATCACTACTATTTCTGGGGAGATGTAGTGCTACTAAGGCTTTTTGAGGCTGTCGAGGCCCATGCAATTACTGCTGAAGCTCGAGCATTGGCTTTTGAGGCTCAAGAAGTGGATGCGGAGGTTCATTTAGCAACTACTGAGGCTTGAGTTTTAGATTTTGAGGCTCGTATTGAGGCCCTGGTTACTTAGTTACGTGATTTTGATGATTCCTGGAGTAGACTGGAGAGCCTTACTTGGGTTCTACCCACTAGGGGTTTTGATGACCTGGCTAATATCTGGATGGAGACAATGATGGCTCGTGAGTGGGCTCATCGATTGACATTGCACCGAACAACACTTTTTGCAACTTTTGTTGCTCCTATTATTGCTCCAGGTGTAGATGTGGGTCCACAAGACCCAACTGGAGGGGCTCAACCCTATACTTTTGATGTATGACCTAGGGAAAACACCCATTATGAGGATGCTTCCCTGATTTTTGATCACATGTATTTTTTTATTGAGAGTCAGTGTACTTATTCATTGTGGACTGAGACACACATATTTTTGATGTATATATGTGAGATGTATCTTCACGGATTTTATGATGTGTCTATGGTTATTTTTATGATTTTTTTGTATGTTTATGATGGTATGTTTCTCATGGTTGATGGTATATACAAGATGCATTCCAGTCTAGGATATGGTCAAATATGTGATCAAATACTTGATTTTGATATCTTGGTATAGGTGTAAATATAATATGATCAAAACTATGGGCTAATATGTGTGCATGCACGTACTTTCTAAAGAGGCGTGAATCCTAAACTTGAAAGGTTTTCTTTAACTATGACACCACCAACTGCGAATCAAGGAAGACATGTAAATGGCTGATGCCTTGGAGGGATGCATCACTTAGCAATCATATGACAACGTCATATTCTGCTTTATTGTTTATGGCTAACCCGATACATACTCCGTTGGAAAGTTATGGTGATTGGTCAAGAGAATATATGGCTCAGGCATTAGAAGCTAAATTTTGTGACCATCAAGAGGCTCCATCAATGAATCCAAAATAGTAGATGGGTAGACGATCCATTTGGGACAAAAGAGAGTGATTTTTAGAATAAGCCCATGATGATTGAGATCATCATAAAAAAATCATGGCGCATACATATTTACTCTAGGGTACTGAGGCCTTCCTCCTTGTGGGTGAAACTTTTTCAAGCAGATCCCATTGACGGGGTTGTTTAGGAATGTAATTCTAGTCTCTGATAAAATGTAAGCTCCCTTGAGGACATAATTTTTGACAACGTAAGGACCCTTCCATAATATTTCGAATTTCCTAAGACCTAAGGCTTCTTTTTCAACATCATAGCATAGGACTAGTTCCCCCTCGGTAAATAAGAATGGGGTGATGTTGTGGTTGAATGAAGCTTTCACCATTTACTTGTGGGCTTCATTATGTTGGAGAGACTCTCGTCAGATTTCGTCGATGAGTTCTAGCTGTACCGATCGTTTCTAAAGGTTGAATATTGGTGAGAAGTTTGATGTCCGAATGTAAGGTGGGTATTTCACATTCTATGGGAAGTACAACCTCCACCCCATATACTAACTGGAAGGGTGTGAATCCTGATGAGGATTTGATCCTTGTGTGGTAAAACCATAAGGTTGAAAACACCATATGGTTCCAGTTAGTTTTGAGATTTTTCACCATGCATTGTAACACTGTTTTGAGTACTTTGTTGACAGCTTCTATGTGGCCATTGGAATGGGGCTATTATGGTGATGTGAAATCATGCTTGAAACTAAGGTGCTAGGATAGTTCCTGGAATATTTCATTCTAAAAAAAAATTCCTTGGTTGGATACGAACTCCTTGGGTACACTGAACCATGTGATGACATGGTTAAAGAATAACCGTGTTGCGGTTTCTATAGTGTTGTTGTATGTGGGCATGGCTTCTTCCCATTTAGTGAAATAGTATACATCCACTATGATGTAATTGTTGTTTCTCGACGATGTTGGGTTGCAAGTCATGAAGTTGATGCCCCATTTGCAAAAGGGGCCTACTACAATGATGGGGTGCAAGGGAGCTTGAGTGGCTCTTGCTTTGTGAACATAGCATTGGCATCACTCATACCTTTTGACTTCTATAATGAAATCGTGAAACAGGGTGGGCCATAAATAACCAACACATAATTTTTTGTGGGTGGTAGCCATACTTGATAGGTGGTAGCTGCAGGCCCCACTATGGTAGTCATTTAGGACCTGCTCAACTTGGTTGTGAGTAAGACATCGATTTAAAATGGTGTCAATGCATCATCAATAGAGGACGTCTCCCATAAGAAGGTATAGGGGGTCCTAATGGTGTATGTGCCTTATGTCATCATGGGTGAGGTAGGGTTTGAAATTTTGGGTGAGTAGAAAAAGAAGTATATTGTCGTACCAAGGGTCCTCTGTTGTTACTAAGAAAAAAATTTCATCAAGTAGTGAGTCATTAATGGGGAATCCTTGGGTCTCATTAGGGAGATCGGTGATGAATTTGGCTAGGATGAGTTCATTTTTTCTCTTGGTGGAGTTGAACTTGAGATAAAATTCCTACAATACAACAATCCATCATGCGGACTTATGGTTCATCAAGTGGTGGGTTAGAAAATATCGCATGGGGTTGATATTTTTTATGATTGTGGTGGTTCGAATAATGATATAATGCCGAATTTTTTGTACTGCGTGCACTAGGGCTAGGGTTGTCTTCTCTTCTAGCTGATACTTCAATGTAGGCCCAAATAAGTTTTTGCTTATGTAATAAATTGTGTGCTCTTTGTTGTCTGGTACGTCTTGGACTAGCACCCCAATGATGGTTTTATTTGATGTAGATAGTTATAAGGTGTAGTGTTTTTCTTAGTTGGGTGGGATGATCGGGGGGCTGAAGACAAGCTGTATTTTAATGCCTCAAATGATTTGTGAGCCTGATCATCCCATTTAAATGGAATGTCTTGACGAAGAAGACGCAGGATTCCTTGCACGTAAGTGGTGTAGTCGGGGACAAAGCACCGTAAGAAGTTGGACCTACCCTATAGGCCTTTTATTTGCTTTAATGATTTTGGTGGTGGTAATTATTTGATTTCCTGAACCTTCAGGGGGCCAACTCTGATTCCTTGCTAGGACTCTATGAATCCTAGTAATATTTCCATGTTAACACAAAAGACACACTTGAGAGGGTTCAAGTGTAGGTTATATTGCTGGCATCTCTGAAATACTAGATGCAAATATTCCCAATGGTCAGCTCTATTTCTTAGATCATATAGTGAGATTGTCAAAATTGGAAAGGATGAGATGATCTAGGTCATGGAAGATATAGTTCATGGCCTAATGAAAGGTGGCACCAATGCTTGTAAGACTGAATGGCGTAACTTGATATGAAAATGTACCCCAAGGGGTAATGAATGCACTTTTGTACTGATTTGTATGTCGGATATGAATTTGATTATACCCCAATAACCCATCCATGAAGGATAAATCCTCGTGACCAGTGCAAGAATCAATGAATTGGTCGACGAATGGAGTGGGGATGTTTTCTTTGGGATAATATTTATTTGGATCTCGAAAATTGGTACAAAACTTAATGGTGCCCTTTTTTTTCATGACGGGTATAGGGTTGGAAACCCAATAGGTGTAAGAAATTATATATATGAATCCGCCTTTATGGAGATTTTATATCTCCTATTTGATTGCTTTGGCTTTAGATGGGTGTAATGGACATTGTTTTTGGCGGACGGAAGATGCGTTGGGCCATGTGTCAATATGATGTTCCACGATGGTGGGACATAAAATTGTCATTCTGAATAATCCCATGTCAAGATGTCCCTATACTCCTATAATAGGGTTGTGTATGCAGTTACTTCTTCTAGAGAGTATGTTTCCCTTAGAGAGATTTCTTCGGTTTTTCTAGGTTTTTTCGAAATATTTACCTTGATGGTAGGTGAAATATTCAACATATTTCCTTCATCAATTGCATCGAGTGCTGGGATAGGATTATTGAACCAATATTTTTTTTCCTGATAGTAGGAAGTATTTTGATTCAATGTTGTAAATTTCATGTGATTTTGTGCTTCTAGGAATGAATTTTTTTTCTAGTAGAAAAAACAAGTGGTGTTGCATGGCATCCTATGAACATTCAGGTTCCATCATGGCCTCTAATATATCCTCATCAGAGTGAAACAAGATGTCTAAGGGGGGATTTTTTTATGTGAGGCCATGAGGAGTGGGTTCGGGCCTAGCAGTGTTCGTCGACATACGAGAATACTAATGGTTGATGTAGTAGAACCAGATGAGCTTGACAGATCACAGATAGGATGGGTTTGCACCGTTGAAGGTACTATTGCCAGTGTGGTAGTTTCAGCAGTCTCGACACTAAGAAATGATGAAAATACAACACGAATCATGGTTCCCACTGATGATGAGATGAATCGTATATGATGTTTTGTGTCCTCAGCATTAGATGGCAGAAGGATTTCCGCGATGATTGGTTTGATTTTAGTAAGAGGAGGTTCATGTGACCTTGGTGGTGTATGAGTGGTACAAGCATCTTCCTCTAACTGAGAATGTTTTTGGATGCAGAGATACCAAAATTTTTGTAACAGAGGGCATGATTCTATACCATGGGAGTGGTTGCTGAAAATGTTGCACAGACTAAAGGTACTCACCGAGTAGATGACATGTGATCCAACACTACTAAATATGTAAGATGACGATGATTGGTGATGGTCGTGTGATGGTCTTTTGTGTGTTTCTGCCATCTTTGGATATTATATTTTTCATGATATGATTCCCTTGGGTGATTTTGTTTTAATTTTTCTCTGGATGCTCTTAATCGTGGAAGGTATCGACAGTCTTTTGTATGGCGAAATTGAGAACAAATTTGGAAATAGCAGTGGGTGATATTCTCTTGATTAGAGAGATGTGTGGGGGGGATGTGGTTTACTATGTGAAAATTTCAATGAACCTATTTAGTTCCTGACAATGGCTAACCATGTGGTTACATTTATCACATAGGGAATATGAGAAGTTAGGTTTGCACCCTACCCTGCCAGGGTGTCTAGTCGCATTCTCATATCTAGGTTGGTGGTGGCGATAAGAGGAAGGAAGAATTATTGTTTTACACCTCTATTTATATACACATAGAATGGACCTAAATGCTTCATTTTAGTGAGTTGCAGAAATTTCCACAGATTTCAAATCCGAACTGTCGAAGTCGGGATTTGAGGCGATGAATAGGAGCATAGAATCTAACACTAAACGAACTTGGAGAATGTGGGGACTGATGTTTTTCATATGAGATAATTATTGGTTGATTAATTATGCCATAGCATCTAAAATTTTTTGTTGTTTAAAATTTTTTGGATTACCAATGTTCTGAACTTGTAAAGAAACAAGTGTTCAACCCTAAATAAAATTAGATATGAAGGAAAGGGCTGATATTTATCTCTTGAAAATAATTTGGATTTTTAAAAAGGATGTAAGGTGGAGTTATAAGAAGTTATGATTTCCAGAATATTCAAACACAACATTAATTCGATCATAAAGATAGATGCAAGTAAACAATGTTTACTTGCCCAAACAAAATGTATTTAATTTCACAAAGAAGTGACAATTTATTCATGTAGAGGAGTTATTGAGACAAATAGTTCAATAAAATAATCTCTATAATAATTCATAACTTCACATGAAATTTAAAATAAGTCAATATTTGGCTTATTTTACCCATTTTATTTGTAAAAAATTAAATACATGAAGATACAACAAAATGAAATGATAACTTAAGAAGAATTCACAAGATGACAAATTGCTTTGACACAAATCTAGAACCCTTTCATTCATAAAAATCCAGCTTGGTTTGATTACAATTCTTCTTTAGAAGCTCATCCCAAAGGTTCAACCCTTTACAATTTGTTTTTGGAATTATTTACACAACTTTATCAAAAATATATAGATCGAAATATCTAGATTTGTTTTGAAAATATCTAGAACTGTTTATCAAACAAAAACGAAAAAATATAGTAAAATCAAACTGGAAAATTTGTTGGATCTATAATTGAGGATTTCTAGTGCTGAATGGATTTAGAAAATAACAGTCTCATTGTTGAATCTGCGCTGAATACCTGATGACTGATCATCCTAGTAACTCACATAGATTTTTCCATTTCTTTTCATCTGGTAATGAAAATATAGTTAAATTTCGATAGGCCTCATCTACTTCTGTGTATATCTCGAAAGTTGGCTTGACAAGAAACAAGTAAGGTACTTCATTTATAATCAAGAAATCATAGATGAGCCCTTCAATAAATGCTTTTCCTATGATTGTTCCTGTATTCTTTGAAAACTTTGACCTATCTCTGGAAATGTCACATAACTTTCTCTAATAATATTCCAGTTGAATTAATTCATATTCCATTCTTCACAGTCTAGGGAGACCTTTTTGATACAAGAAATTAAATTTCTTATGGAACCTCTGAACCATATTCTACAAACTATCACACTTATTTTCTAATTGTGACATTAGATTTTTCTTAGTGGGAACTTTCCTCATTATATAATAGTGTTCGTTCTGTATTCAATGTCCAATTCTTCTAATTCCTCTTTGGTTTTTGAGTTTAGGAGTCTGATTATGGCTACTGCATCGCTCGGTTTAGTATCAATTTCCTTCTTTACATATTCAATCCGAGTTTTTGATTTCATAAGTATTTTATCTTGTTCAAAGATAATCTCAATGGATGGCCATATCTTAGTTATTTTTTGATTTATTTGAATCCAAATATTCTCCTTAGCTTGTGAAACAATGTCTACCATAATATTTTTATTTTATAAATATTGTATCCTTTGGGCAGGCTTGTAAGTTTTATGTAATTTTGTTAGATAAGAACCATCTATCTTAATATTTTGTTATTGTGACTTATCTAATTTCTCTGGAAGTTTTTCAATCTCTTTACCTTTAATAGCTAAATCATTCATGGATTTAGTCAGATCTTCTCGTGTATTACTGGAATGCATTTCTATTGATGAAAATGTTGCTATGAAAACTATTGAAGTTGATGTTGTGATTGTTGTTGAAGTAGATGTTGCCCATGTTTTTGTACCTGCTATTGGAACTGAAGCTAATGGAATGAAATTTCTAGGACAGTCTGTTGCTCCTTCTCTTTGAGGATTTTTTCAATCTGCTTTTCCATTTTTTAGATTTGGTTATTTTTCTTAATGATTATTTTGAACAAATCTTATTTTACTTTCTCTAACTCTCCTAATTATTTAGTCTGTGGATCTTCAGTTGAAGGGAGCTTTAGTTTTTTCCTTAAAGTTGTTATGTCTGTTGTAGAGCCTCAATATTGCCTCAATTTTGACACTCATTTCACTCAGTTTTCCTTCTTTTTGTCACCGCCATTATCTCAAAAAAGTGTTAAACAACACATTTTGACTTGGTAAAGTATTTTAATGACCTATTTTTCATATTTCAATTGTTCCTTATTATTAGATTAAAATCTGCATTATGATGTTTTTGTAGCCACCTCCATGGTTTGATAGGTTTTGAGGTATTAATGGAGCATCGAAATATATGGGAAGATGAAAACTGATCCTATCATGTATCCTTTCCTATCCATCTGGTCAAAATCAAGGAGGAAATCTCCCAGATATGTGGTTAAAGGAACAATCAACCAGGTGCTGAATCAAGCGAGCTAGGATTCTAAAGCCATCACGCTTCATGATTTGCTCTGCCATGTAGAAAATTATGAAGAAACATAATTATACTTTATATTTTAGAGTTAGAGGTAGAATTTTCTAGTTCTTATAGGCATAAAATCCTCAAGACAGTTAATGATAGGCTTTTATAAATATCGATCTAGTAATTGAATTGCCAGTGCGAAATATTGTGTGACTGTAATCTGATTAAATCCCTATTTTATTTTCAATTTGAATAAAGAAGAGTTATAGAGTTTCAATGCGCGGTTAGTAACATTTAGACTTGAATCCATATGTTGTGGAGGTACCTTGCAACACAATAGGTTATGTTTGATTTATGTTTGTTTTTATAATTAGATTTTATTCATAGCTTCTGTTGGGTGCCAAAATCGCAGTTAAGAAAACTCCTTTCAAGACTTAATTGTCAACCTGGGGGTCTCATAAACTTAGAGACGAAGCACAAGAAATGCCAAAAATGGTATGAACTTTTTCTATATCTATTCCTATTTCTTTAATAAAAATATTGCAGAATTGAAAAGTCATATCAGACAACAATTTACACCAAAGAAATTCTAGTGTTGGAATGTGAAAGAAAGTTCTTTGTGAAAGAACCAAATAAAGGAACATACACACTGCTATAAACAATCTTGATTGATGAGGTAAAATTATACGTTTATCTCTAGTATGGGTGTTGGCAAGTTAACAAGTGGGCACTTGAAAATATCTTCCTTCTTTAATGATTTTCCTTCCTAAACTAAGTTGTTATTCATGTACTTCTACAGAATGCTTGCACTAGTACAGGTACATGGCTTGTGTGTAGGAAGTATCTTTTACACTTATACTGGAGATTTATGTCTTTATGAATGGGCTCTAAGCTTTAGGCTTAGATCACTTTGTTCCTGTAAGACGATATTGGTTCCTGTACCAGAACAGAGATTCCTACACCAATTTTTCCAATTAATTTCAGGAAAAATGAAAGGGTATGCTAATTATGAAAATAATATGCAAAGACGAACATAATTCTGAAATAACTTGCACACAAAAAAGAATGATTCAACCAAACTAAATCTCAAAATGAAAATAGAATTTAAATTAAAACAAACTTCTAAATTTAAAGCACACTTTCTTCAATGCAGTCAAAGAAATTATCTAAGTATGACAATAGGCTTTATCCCTGTAATAGTTCCTCACATAAATCATATCTACCTTTAATCTTGTTAACTCAGAAAGGTTCACTTTAACTATTCAGATTAAGTTTTAATCCTTTCCTTTAAAAAAATAAAGTGCAGGCACAGATCGATGTGTTGTAACAACGTTCATTCATCAATTAAAAAAGAATATTTAATTCCTAAGATTTTAAGTCTTAATATTAAAAATAATTTTATCCAATAGTGAACACTCACTTGCAGAATTATATTGAATTTATTATGAAAGAAAGGAAAGAAACAACTTTGTTGTAATGAACCGACAAAACCAAGTTGCAGTAATTATAAATGCACTAGTGCAGGAATAACGTGATTGCACGATCCAGGCAGAAGTAAACTAAGATTCGGAAAAGGAAATGACCGAAGGTAAATCAAAATTAATTAACATTCACACCACAGATCCTTCACACATTTACTATCAATGAAATAAAACCATAATTCTTATGAAATAATAAAACATAAACTTAATCCACACTTTTCATTCAAATGAAATCAACACACACCTTTAATGAAACGAAAGTGAGAGGGTGAACGATCTAGCTCATTTCCTGTTGTAGGAAACTTTAAGCTTCAACACTCAATGAAGCATCAGTAATAGATTAAAACATATAATGAAAACAACATGGCACAACTCCTTGTATTAATTCCAAATCAGAAAATGTACATCATAACTTCGAATCCGGCCCAGAACGAGGGTGACAACAATAAAATTACAATTTTTCCAGAGTTATAGTAGCATTGCTATCACTAAGTAATTCCTATCTAAAATCTACATTTTATACAACCCTTTCGGCCTATGGCCACAACGAAATTACATATAGTCATTCTAATCCAAGCCTTTCGTCTCAAACAAAATATCAAATAACATTAAAAAATAAGCTTGCAACTATAAAAAAATGTTAATCTAATCGTTGTCCAAAGACCTAATCTTTGACCATAGCCCTAACTATCCTCCACTCCAAGTTCAACTCGATATGACCACAACTGAATAGGATGAGTTGAAATGAGATGCTCATGTTAGGTAATGAGCTATCGCAGAAATTTAGGAGTGGACGGTTTCCAACGGTATCAGAATATGCCTGCACTCGACCATGCTGATAAAATGATTAATACATTTTCCTATCAAATACTTTAGGGAAGAAAGTATTATTTGCAAGAAATATTAAAGGCATAAAATAGATTAAAATGATTAATTAAGTACTTTATAAAACTTAAAAATGAAATATAACACTAGTGCAGGAATATACATGATCCTTGGAATAGTGCAGGAATAAGGAAGTTTATGAGGATAAAACAGAGGTTTATGATTATGGTTTTGAAGCAGGAAGGGGGTAAAAAATGAAGCATTTTAACCTACCAACACCCTACCATCCATAAGATGTTGTGTGTCCTCACACAACCTTTACCTGTTGCAAAAAACCCAAAAAAAGGAGCCTCCCTTTAGTCCTAAACCTGTATGCTAAACCCTACTTTCACTGTCTTTGACTTCTTACCTCAAACCTTCTTAAGTTTCTTGGTCACTTTTTTTCAGATGTTTATAGCACTTTGAGGCTTGAAAATTTCATATCTTGACTTATCATTTTTTCTCTTTAACTTCTTATGCCGATTTCATTTTACCTTACTTTTGCACTGTATCTTGCTCCTGCATGGCTTGGTTTGATGCTTCGAAGTCATGAACTCACTGCTCGAGCTCTTCTATCTAATTGTTCAGATAGAGGGTGGAATTCTCTGTTTCCAACTCGTCCAGTGAAAGAATATTTTCTACAATTGACTCTAAACATGTACCATCATCACCAGGGTCAAAGTTATCTTGGCCACCCAATTTCTCGAATTCAATATCATCAAGGGTTTTAGTGCCTGGAACTTCAATGTCACCAAGGGTTTTGGCACCAGGGACTTCCATGTCACCGAGTTTTTTAGTACCCTTGATGTCCATCTTACCAAGGGCTTCAATACCCTGTGCATCTATCTCATCAGGGGTTCCAGTACCTTGTACTTCAAAATTATCGAGGGTTTCAATATGATGCGCCTCATCATCTACCTGACCCTCTGCTAGTTCTCTGCTTGCACTCGATGTCACTTTTATTTTATTTAACTTATGAAGGAAGACTGAAAATGGTATGTCATCCTCCTTCTCTTCATGACCTTCATTAACTACAGTGTGTGTCGCTACCTCTGTGAGAACCGAGAGATTATGATCTTCGGGTGAAGCCGGTGGTGACTCATCCAACAAAGTCATGGAGCTCGATTAATCGTGATTCGCCCCCAAAGAGGAAGTACCTCTCTTAGTTGAGAACCTGGTCATTCTTCTTACTGAGGACAGAATTTCTTTGTTAGGTTGCTCTTATGCTTGCACTGTTATTTTCTTTCTTTTTTTCTCAGTAGGGCGCGGAGTCAGAGTCTCTGCTTTTTTTTTCTTGCCTGCATTATTTTTCTCGGATGATTTCCCTACTTCATCCTTGGAAATCCTTCAAAAATGCCTCGTAGGTCATTCCTTTGAACTCTAGCTCCTTCACTAGAATTGAAATCAGCCTGTGATGATACAATTTTCATGTGACCTGTCTCGCCCTCCCTTTCTTAACACCCCTCACCATTTTTTCCAAGCTTTTGAGAAGATAATAAGGGAAATTGATGAATTTTCCCCACTCAAAATGCAATAAAAAATAGATATGGTATAGGAATGTTAATGAATAATGTCCCTCGCAGGTAAGAAATTTTTTCAATATGTACAGGAGGTCTCGCCATTTCCCAAGTATGGCATTGCACAAAATCCCTTTCTTCCAGTCGACTTTCAACTTCCAGTTGACTGTTAGTCATCAGTAATTTTTTCTATTGTAGATGACTAAATGGTTATCCTAGATTTATAGAAACAAAGTTAAAGAACATTGTGAGTTCTAGAAATATCACTGCCTTCATAATCCTTAGGATAATTTTTTACTATTTCATCATCCTATCATGTCAAGCTCAACTCACCAATCCCAGAAAACCCATCACGAGCTCATGTCATTCATTTTTTCTATGTTTTTAACCTTTGGACTAAATCCTCTGTTTTGTTTTTCCTAACCCCTCCACTGCTACCTAGGGCCACCAATCAACCATCTCTCTTATATCTCCAAAAATTCCTCAACAATTGATGGTCTAAAAACTATCTCTATAAGCTCTTTAGATAAATCAAGAACTTTGGATTTTGGATCTTCAATACATAATTCTATCAAAAACTCTATTTTACACTTGATGACCCAAAAATCTAAGTCTTCTGTCATAGGCCAAGTCCAAGGAACCTTCCACGAGGTCACCTAGGGTTTCATAGGTCATAGGTTTGTTTTGGTATTCTAAGTCTCAGTTTTTCCTGTGTAAATAGGATGCATTCAAAGAAGAAGAAGGTCAAGTAATTTGGTCTAAAACTGATCAAAAAGCCATTCAAGAAAGGCCTCCTTGGCCAGAGCACAAATTCTACAAGGTACAGCTACCTTTGTTCAAATTTCTGCAAAAATGATCAAGTTTTCCATCAGCTTAAGAAGAGGTAAGGTAATGGGATAAAATCATCACAAGAAGACATCCACAGCAAAGAGAAAGGCAACAGGCCTGTGCTTGAACAGAATCAGGGTTTTGTGATTGATTGACAAGACAATGTTTCCAAGCAAAGAAACATCACAAGGACCACTAGGAAAGAAGACACCACAACACAATCAAGGACACATTGAAGATTTTCAAAAATAATAACTGAACTTGGAAGGGTTATAGAGAACTTAGAAGACAAAACTGATTATTTTTCTCTAAACAGCCCTAAAACCTAAGAGTTTGGAATATGGACATAACAGGTCAAAAGAAGATGATAATTCCTCCTTCATAACAACAGAAATAATTCAAAGGATATTCAAGGTGGTGTTCAAGGTTTTTCAAAGACACCACTGCTTCACTACACCAAATGGAGAGATGGTAAAGAATATCAATATGAGGAAAGCCCTAGCTTTCTAAGGTGTAGTTAAAGGTTTTCAAAATGGTAAAGACAAAGAAAGCATGAGGTAAAGTGCCTTGGAATGAAATCATGCTGAGAATAGTTCACTATTGAAAAAATGAGGTGTCAAAGTCAAAACAATGACAAGAAAACCAAAAAGCCTATGTTGTGGCACTTGCAGAAATCAAAAGTGGCCCAGGGAAAAACACAGTAGACCTGATGCACACCTCTCTTCCAAAAGGACCTCACTGTTAAAAATATCAGTAAAAGGTAAGGAACCAATGTTTTATGTCTATTTACACTCAAAATGCCTAAAACTAATGAAGAAATGATTTCAGTTTTCAAAGGAGACAATTTGGACAGTCCCCAAAGTTTCAAAACCAAAAAGGGGACCTCTTCATACTTCAGCACACCATTACCCAGAGAAAATTACTTAAGAAAAGTTATGGGCACCTACAAAAAAAAAGGGTCAAAGAGACATTAGTGAAAATCATAAAGTGACCCTAAACAAACATAGAAAAAGTGGGTTTATGAGTGCAATTTATTTCTCTCAAGGGGTATGAAGGTGTTTCAACTTCATTTAAAATTCATTCATCACTTGGTAAATAGAAAATGGTTTTCAAGAGAAAAATAGGGTTTTTCTGGTTTTTTATGGGAAAATTGGTCTGCCGCTGTGCAAATCACTAGCGCTATGCAAATACAGGCCGACGCTGCACGAACCAGCCCTCCACCTGTTCAACATAGCACTGTGTTGCGCTAATAACCCCCTGTGCTACGCAAATCTCAGGCGTTGCGCAAACGTGGGCTCGACTCACCTAGAGACCGATAGACACTGCCTCATGCCCGGCGCTGTGCTAACCCTCATGCAGACCTGCCAGCATTTTGCAAATGCACTGACCCAACAGCTCGAGCAGGGTGCTGCGCAAATGTAGGGAGCCTTCAAAAGGAAAAATCTCTTGCCCTATTTCAAAATCTCACCCTCTAAGCTGCCTCTAGGATCTGTAGAAGGGCCAAGACTTGGTAAGTGCCATTCTCCACTTATCCCAAAAAAAAATTCAATAAGTTTTTCTATTTTTATGGCTTTGAATGTTAAAACTCTAAGAGGGTAAAACCTAGGCCTTCATACAAAACAAGACTTTGTTTTTCTCCTATAAATTAGTTTGTTGTCATGAGAGGATGAGTGAATTAAAGTGACTGAAATCCAATTTTGAGAAGGCCTCCTAAAGCTACAAAGCAACTAAACCCTAAAGAACCCTAACCTCCACACAACTCATTCTCCAAAGTTGAATCCATGACCTTTTCCACCTTGTTTCATCAAGCCCTAATTTGTAAACCAGAATCTCCTATCACCATGTCAGGAGCTAAGAACAATAGTAGCAGTGAAAGTGGTCAAAAGCCTTTAAGACCAAAGCATAATGGAGGGAAAGTAAATAGGTTGGAACCTCAAAGCACAGTGGCCATCACCTCCTCTCTTACAATCTTGTCATGTTTTCGTAATATAAGGTGTTATCAATTTTGTGAAAAGGTCAAATAAGTGAAGAGCCACCCTGAGCTTACAAGGCTCCTCATTCTCAACTTACACAAAAAGCACTCAAGCCTTGCAGGAGTGGATTTTGAGATCTCAGCAGGTGCCATCTCTGAGGCCACACGTATCCCAGCTGTGGGTGAGAAATGGTTTAAAAAGGAAAATTGAACAAAGACTTTTTAGAGCCACTTATCAAAACAAGGTATAGAGGAGGCAACAAAACAATTTTCCCTTTCTCACACCTCAAACACAAATTTGAATCCTTGATGCTGGTTATCATGAAATACGTCACCTGTGAGGGGAGGTACTCCAAGCTCTATACCTATTGTATCAGACTCCTCATGCATTTCGTAGGGGTTAAGGTGCTAAAATTACCTTACTATCTCTATAGGAGCATTGAGAAAATGTCTTATGTTGTACGGAGGAGGAATCCCACACAAAAAATGCATAGCTTGTTCCACCTTTCCCTGATCAAGATGGTTGTCTTACATGAGTTGGAGTAGCAGGGTATACCTTGGTATGTTTTCATAACCCATGAAGTCTTTACAAACCCACAGCCTCCTCATCAACCAAATCTTCCTTCCTCATCTGCACAAGTACCCTCACCACAAGTAAACCTCCCTTCCTCTCCTTCTCCTAGTGCATCAGGTGAAGCAGGAAGTGGCAATGAAGAAACACATAAAGATCAGGGTGAAGGTGATGAAATTAGTGAGACAGGGACATAAATTAATGAAGATGAGAAAAAGGGAAATGATGTTGAAGAGGAGGGAAATCAACCTAGTATGGATGAAGACAAAAATAGTGAGCCTTTGGAGGAAGGCAGTGATGGTAATGATACCAATGAGTCAGCCCAAAGTGAAGAAAAAGATAATGCAGGTGAAAAAAGTGCTAACCAAGAATATCATGATGAGGCAGATTCCATGGAAACAAATGATGAACAGGAAAATGATAAGTCAGAAACAGAGTTTGAAGAAGAGGATAGTGACAAGGAGGTTGACATTGATGGGATAGACAGTGAGGAAAAAGACAGCAAGGGAGAAATTCATGACATTCATGATAGTTTTCATGATAGTCATGACACTAATCAACTTCCTAGTGAACCTGAGAATGACAGCAGTGCAAGAGATGATGAAGAAAAGGACCCTAGTGATGAACAAGACCCATATGAAGAAAGTGCAGAGGCTAATGATCAAACCAAAGACCAAGATGATAGCACAAAAGGAAGTAAGGAAGGTAAGGATGATGATGGTATTGAAGGTCAAAAATACAATAATAAAACAGAGCATGAGATGATTGATGGGGATCATAGTGAAGGTGAAGGAGATGGTGACAAAACCAAGGTTCTCATCCATGATGAAGACACTACTAAAACCACCCTCACTCCTCTTGCATGCACATACCATAGAGGGCCAAGGCAAGTGTTTGTTGCCTCCAAAAGGCAAGGTACCTTGCCAGCTACATCAACTCCAAGGCTTGATAATGGAAAAGAGAAGATGTACCAGGTTAAGAAAGGTAAGAAAAAAAAAATATCCACTCAAAAGCCTCAATTCATTGACCTAGACAGTGACACTGAAGATAAGAAAATGGCCACTAGACTGCTAATCCAAAGCAAAGATGCACAAATCAAGGAGTCGCAGAGGGATTTTGGTATGGCCCAATACATCATTTAGTATTATAATAATGAGCACAAGCACTTCAAGAAGATAAAAAGGGGTCTGGCCCTCCAGAAAAATATTACAAAATATTATGCAAAGAAGCACAAGCTTGTTTGTGCCAAATTGAAGGAAACCTACTTGAAGTCCAAACCCTAAGGAAGGTAAAAGAGAATGACAGCCTTGGATTTTTGGCTGAGGCTTCTCAACAGTTTTCCAAGACCCCTTAAGGGAGCTCTCCACCAATTTTGAGCAAATTTGGAGAAAATTTGGTTTTTTGAGATTTTTTAGGCTTATTAGCGCAGCGTCACTGGTGCTATGCTAATACATGGAGCATCTTCAGGAGGAAAAATTGACATTTTTGGATTTCTCACACCTAGTACATTATGCTCACCAAGTTTCAGATGATTTGGAGCAGGTTTGACCCCTCAAAAGGTCAAAAAACCCATATTTTTCACCTTTCTGCCATTGTTTTAGGCCTGGCGTTGCGCAAATGACAGTCTTGGGATTTTTGACATTTTGACTAGGCCACAAGAGCTGGATCAGGAAGCTACAAGCATTTTTAGAAATTAGACTTATCAGGCTTTCCATGATCCATCACGGAGCCAAATCCAACATCGGGAAGGGGTCCAAAACTTGGTTGCAAAAGACCCTATTTTCTGCTAAAAGTGGCACTGCGCAAATGGATTGTTTAGTGTGTTTTGGACCAAAAGTCAACAAAACACACTCATTTATTGCAAAATCATTTTTTAGTGTTTTTTTGACGCAAATCACTCTAGGATTAGGTGCAAGAAGTCATTTTAGCATTTATTTCATGAGATATTTTGTCCCTTGGGCCTTGCATGATCCCTTAGGCATAAATGACATTTATGGGTGATTTTGACCTTTTCCAACCCTATCTAGGGTTTTTTCCCTCCTTTGCTGAGTTAAATAGAGCATGAGGGAGTCATTGTAAATTTTGGCATTTGATGAACTTTGAGAGCAATATATGGTTTTTATGAGTTTGGAGAAGAAATTGGTGTTGTGAAGTTTATGAATGGCTTGCTTGGATTGATGATGGAGAAGATTTTTTGCTGGATTCCTAAGCTTGGTTAATGGTGATGTCTTCTTAATTTTTTTATGTTTTCCTTTTACCATCATGTTTCATTCTTCTTTGTTGCTATTGAACAAAAAAGTATAGGTTGAGAATTGCTCCTTGAAGCACCTTAGTCCTCCTGTCTCCTATGGCCTTGATCTTTTCCTCTGCTGGGTGTGTTTGAGGAATTATTAGCTACTCTTCAAGCCTCCTTATGCTTGTTTGTTTCACCTATGGATTAATATGCTAGTTTGCAAATATGATTCATGGTAAGCCCTGCTTGTTTGAAACTATCTAAGCTCTATCTTGAAACCTCTCTTTGAAGTACTGCTTGCTAGGTTAGGTCAAAGATTTCTTGTTCTGATCTTGCCCTTTTCCCATGCCTATCAGTTTGCCTCAGAGTTATTTGTAGCTTAATAAACAATGTTTAGGAGTTCCCTCTTTGATTGATGAAAGTTATTGTCTCATCTTGTATGTTTTCCAATTCTGAAGGTGAATTTACTAAAGTTAGATAAGATTTTATGATTTCTTTGTTTCACTGGAATGTTTATCTTGGATATTTATTTGTTTAAGTATTGTCATTGAGTAAATGGTTTGCCCTATCTCATGATTAGTATTTTTTTTTTTATCATATTTAAGACCTTCTTGTTTATGGATATATGACAAAGGATACTTCGCTGCCCTTTGCCCTGCCTTGTTTTTCCCAAACTTAATGTCCATTTCACTTCACTCATGACCTTAAGGATCCATTGACCACACTAGATTGGCCCTGTAACACACTCTGATTCATTATTGAGTTAATCATGACCTTCATTGACTCCATAGCCCAATGAATTAAAGACCTCTCACTCCACCTATTCTACCTATTCATCTTACCCAACCAACAAAATCAACAAACCCTACACTTAACAACTAGCCTAAAATCAACCATCTAAAGAAAACAAGAACACATATTTTGCATATAATAGAGAGAGACCTCTATAAATCCAGGAAGGCTAGGTCTTAGGACTCCAAATACCGGTTTCATTTTTCCTTGTCATTCGGTCTACCAATCTGCCAAATCACGATACCCCAACATTCTGGCGAACACGGTGGGACCTTGAAACAGATGAAGATGTCATCAATGTATATCATGGAGAAAAAGTTTAAAATAGGAGTCATGGCCCTTTGGAAGGTGTCTTTAGCACTTCATAGCCTAGGAAGAATTTTTTCAAACATGTAGCTATTCCAAGGGATTTTGAAAATGTCTTTATGTTGATTGATCTGCAGTGGTATCATCTGATGGTAACCTAAAATAGTACCATGCAATGTCATTTTTTTAGAAACTCCTAACCTTGTCATAGGATGTGTTGAGGCCTCTGTAGTTGAAAGATTGGCAAGAAAAAATGCTGCAGAGCCAACATCAAAACCACTTTGGAATCCTAGGATCTAACCCTTCTGGATTCAGAGAGGGATCTCTCTATATAAATGTTTTCAAAGATATTTCTTTAGGGCTTATGATATGATATTAGGCTAGTTATGAGGTACAAGGGTTTTTGTTTGTTTTGTTTGGGATGAATATCATCAAAATGAAGGAAGTCTTTTGAAGGGTGAAGGTGTGAGTAGGTTGAAATAATGGTTCAGCTGATAGGATAGGTAAGAAACAATATCAATCCATTGGGCTATGGAGTCACAAAAGGATTTAATTGCACAACAAGTTTCAAAAGTGGTCCATGGGACAAGTCATTTATGTCAAAGGATTCTTTAGATTGATTTTGTGATATGGAAACATAAAAAGTGTTGTGAAAGAAGAAAACACACAAGAAAAACAGAGGACAGCCTAAGATCAGGTAAGTACTTTTAAACTAGCCTTGTTTTGGCATGTACTCAATGAAAAGACACAAAAGTAACCTAAGATTAGGTAAGTACTTTTAAATTGGCCTACTTTTGATATACTTTTAAGGGAAAATATTAAAAACAAAAAATAGCTTAAGATCAAATAAGAACTTTGAGTCTAGCCCGCTTTCAGCATATTCTCAAAGGAAAACATTCATGATAAACATAAAAAGTAGCCTAAGATTAGGTAAGTACTTTTAAACTAGCCTTCTTTTGACATACTCTTAAGGGAAATTTTCAAAGCAATTGTTGGAGAAGAAACTAGAGGGGAGGGCTAACCATAGACTTATCTAATTCAACTTTACTTAGAAAACTTTTCAAGAACATTCAAGGACAGAATCTCAAGTTTTACTTAGCAAGACATGGACTCACCAACATTCCTTGATTTATTAAACTCTATTGAATTATCCCCAAATACACAATTAGCAGAAAACATAAAGCTAAAGATTCATCAGTGAGATTTAGGGTACTTGAAAGTAAATTCTAATCTATATTTGTTGTTCTTTATCAGAGAAAGTGGACACTATGGAAAACATGAGAAAAATGACAATTACAGTAAGAAAAACATCACCATTGACATAAACTAGGATCCCATGAATTAGCTTGTGTATTTGATGTTCAAACCAGTTACAATATTCAAGTCCAATGGGTCTTTTACAACTTCAAACTTGTCATCTCAGCCTATCTTTATTCAATTACAAAACAAAGCTTTAGCAGCCTCAAACACTATTTACATTCAATGAGTATTCAACCAACAATAATACTAGGCTTCTCATATGATATTTATAGATGAATTGAGGAGGTGGAGTGAAAGGAAGGTTTTAATTGTTCAATTAATACAGAGAAAATTCTTCTCAGCCTTTGGGAGGCCAAATGGAGAAGTTTTCAAATGTTTTAACTCTGCTAATTGATTATTACATTAAATTTCATCAACTTCAGACATTTTTGTTGACTTTGGAGACTTTTTGTAGGTTGGAAATTAATTCTGAGCTGTCTTTGGTAAATATCTCTGACTGTGCATTCAATTTGTAGTATTTTGAGGAAAATAAAACTGTAGGTGGCATTTCTGATCTTTGGAGGAGTAACTGCTTTGATGATTTTGCATTTAAAGCCTTCCTCCTGTTGATCTATCATAATTTATCACTTTTAAACCCTGATTAGGCCTTTGGTATTGCTTTTGTGCCTTATAATCATCTTTGGAGCCCTTAAACCTTTTCTGTTGGCTGCCTTCACCTTTAAACTATGTTTTTAACCTTAAAACTATAGGATTAAACCTTTAATCCTTCATTCTTATGTATTAACCCTTTTAACTTTAATTGTTCGCTGAATTTCCCTTTCATCCTTTGTATTAACCTTTAAATCATTTGTTAAGTCTTTAATCTCTAGGATTTTTGACTTTAACCTTTATCTTCAAGCTTCACTGTCTTTTCCCTTTGCTGTGGACATGAGGTTTTCATCGAAGCGGGAGGGTTTCATAACATAACCAACGCTCATGGAGCACTGGTCAAACCGTGAAAACAAACCCGGGTAACTCCCCTTTTTTTCGTGATTTTCCCTCTATTTGGACCATGAGGGTCATCACCTTCTGGCCCTGTCCTTTTATGGACTGTAGGAGGGCTTTCGGCTCTAAAACCACCATAGAACATGCAGAAAAAAAAACAATCAAAATAACATTATAAAATCCTGTGGCATTGGAAAAACTTCTTTCAGAGGTTTGAAGGAGGCAGAAAGAGCAATGAGGCGGTAGAAAGAATGAGGGGGGGGGGGGGGTGGTGCGCACACGAAGAAATACAAAATCAAATTATGGCGCGGAATGGAAAAATGGTTTTGTGAAAACTGTCGGCGTTTTTCACATGGAAAATGAGTGGTAAGTTGTTTTTCCCAGAGGGAACGTGATTCAATCAAAAGAGGATGTGTGGCTTTTGCAAAACCAGTGGTCTCGCATGATTTTGGATTGTTAAACCCTGGCGGCAAAAGTTATGCAAAACGCGATGTTGACCGTTGGATGAGAAGGGGCAGATCCAATGGTGAGGAGAGGAGCACGATGGGAAAGGTGCATGGCGAGGGTTTTAGTGGGAGCCAGGTGGCAAGCAATGATTGGGAGAGGTGGCTGGGTAGTGGGAGGTAGGCCCCGGCAGGGTTGGATGTTGGGTTAAAGGAGGGCCATTGGATTTCATAGGTCGACAGCAGGGGTATGCTTGTAAGGATGAATGGATAGGTATGCTCGGGAGGATGAAGGGTAAGAGGAGAAGCATGGTGGATGTTGATCTTTATAGATCAATGGTGGGGATGGATTTTTTGAGTGATAGGGCGAGGAAAAAAGGAAATAAAGGAATCCGGCAAGGGGGGAAAAGGGATGATGGAGGTCAACTAGCACTGTCGGATCTCCCAGATTTGTCAGCAGATTCATCGTTGGGGGGGGGAAGAAGATAAGATAGTATAAATAGATAAGAAGTAATGCCTGGAAGAAAGGGATCAAATAGAGGAAAAGGGCTTGAGCTAAGAATTTTAGCACTGGTTTCGTGGCTTAAACTATGGATAAAAATGCCAAGGGCTTAAGCCCTAAAGGGATTAAAGCATGTTTGTTAATAAAAAAATGGAATATGTATTTTTTATGCTGTGGTGAGAGTTTTTGTACTGGTGGAGTAAAAGGACTTTTTAAAACCAAATAAGAAAGGGCTAAGTGGTTTTAAAGGGTTTTTTGAGGAAAATAAGGATCAATGAGAGAGGAAAGGGGGCTTTTTACAAGGAAAATGAGTGATGTGGGGGCATTTTATGAAGATGAAATGGGGGGAATGAAATGATGAAAATGGAACCTTTAGGAAACAGTTTTTTCTTCAGAAACAACAGGATTTTGAAGGTTTTTAAGTGAAAATATCAAGGAAATGGACTTTTTTGGACAAGGGACACAAAGAGGTCAGTATTAAGTTAGAAATTTTACAGAAAATTGTTTTGAATATTGTATATTGAGCACACTATTTGTCAAAACAAATGCATCGATGGCTGTCAGTACTCCACTTAGATGCTCAAAGCCAAGAACTGGCACTGATCTCTGGGATGTAGACCGTGCTCTATCCATCACAACCTTTTCTTTCTCTCCATCATGTCATGAAAATATGATCGTATTTCATATCAAGAACAGATTTCTCCAAAATATTTACTCACATGCCTACTTTTCCAACATTTTTTCTTCATAAGGTGCACTTGACTTGAACAAAATTTTGCTGCATCATGTTTTATTCTTTTACAGTGAAACGACCTGCACCCACTATTTATTCCATGAGTCCAGATTAAATAGTTGGACCCAAAAATTATCTACCTAATCTACTATCTGCCAGGATTAAAATGTCTGACAGATTTCATTCTCTATATTCTAAAATAGAAATTGAAAACACAGCCAAACCAGGATTAAACTGTCTGATTTGCTGTAAGACTATGGCATAAAACAAGCTGCACATAGACCTTTATTTGCAGAAAATTAAAACAAAACTTGGAAGGCTTAAGATTCGAGATTTTATATCATCCTTCGTTCTTTCTTATGACTCACATTTTGATCTGTTTTTGAGTCATTATTTCTTTTGATTCTGTGGTTCAATTTTTTAGTGTATTAGAAACATTCCTTTATTTTTCTTTGGCTCAGATTTTGGTCTGATTAGATCCATTTCTCTCTATTATCAAACTTACAGGTTTAGGATTTAAGCATGTTTGAACCTGCCCTTTCATCCAATCTATTCTAGGAATCTATGTCGATTTCACATTTTAGAAAATCTTCACTAACCTATCAGTAAGAATTGAATCTATATTTGTGTTTAATGTTGTATGACTAAATTGCAGTTATTCTCTTAAGAAAATTTAATGTTAATTTTCAGTTTTATTTTCCTTTTGCAGTTGTAATTCTTTCTTCTTTATCTCCTCATTTCTTTTTCTTCTTCATTGTTTTTGCATTTTCTTTTTTCAAATTCAAAGCATTGTTATATAAAATGAACAAAAAGGTTCCGAAACTAAAATATCAGCTAACAAAAGTAATGTTTGAGCATTCTGCCATTGACAGGACCCCCCAAAAATTCAGCTCCATCCAACTCTTGTAAAAATAATGCATTGTTTCCAACAGCAGATTGAATAAGATAAGGGCCTTGCCTTAAATTATCAAATTTTCCATCTTTGCCCTTATTCTCTTCTGGAATCCCATTTCAAAATTATCACTAATCTTGAAATCGCTTGCCTTGGTCCTTCTGTCAAACAACTTCTTGATGTTTTTGTAGTTGTTGTGCTCGATGTATACTTCCCCCTAGTTTATGTAAAATGTATAGCCCGGTTTATTCTTCTAGTTATAATTAACAATCTTCAGACCTGCATTTCTCTGATCATCTTCATGACCTGGGCACCTGACAATTACAGCATTTTCAGACTACGAGAAATTAAGTCATGAGACATCCTGACTTTTTAACTGTCAATCTGTCTGCCCATAATGCATGTACTAGCTTATTGTACCATGATTTCTTGTTATCTTCTAGCAACTTCTAGATTATGTTTACCAAGCTTTTGTTTGAGGATTCTGCCAACCCATTACCTTGTGGGTAATAAGTTGTGGAATGACCCAATATAATCTGATATTTATGACATAATTACACCATATTTTTAGACCCAAATGCAGTAGCATTTTCATTTGTGATCTTCCTAAGACAACCAAATCTAGACAATATATAGTTTTCAAGCAATGAAATGATGAATGATTATGTGGCATTCCTAGATGGTATGGCTTCTATCCACTTGGTAAAATAGTCTGTTGCTATGAGGATCCATTTATGTTGGGTAGATGAGGGAGGATGGATTTCCCCAATGAATTCTAGATCCCACTGCTGAAAAGGAGCTTCAACAGTGATTGGTTCAGAGGAAAGGGAAGAAACTTTCTTTTGCCTTCAAATATTTGGCATTTGTGACAGGCAATAATCATTTTAAGGACATCTTGAAAGAGGGTGGGCCAGTAATATCTAGTTCTAAGGATTTTGTTAGCAGTTGATTTCTAGTAGAGGTGGCCTCCACATTCTCCTTCATGAAACTCATGCTTGATCTTATCTGCATAATTCTCATGCAAACATTTAAGAAATAATCCACTAGCATTTTTCCAATATAAACATTTATTCAAAATGCAGTAATTTACAGCTTTTAACTTTAAGAATATTTCCTTTGTTTTAGACAAACCAGGAGGGACATTAAGATTGAGAAAAACGTCAAAATGTCAATATACCAAGATGAATTCAAAAAATTGTCTTCAATAATTGGAGTTGAAAACTCTTCTTGTTCATCTAATGCATTAAACATGTTTATATCAAGAGCTTGAGTTGACCTGAAATACACTTTGCTATTCCTTGACCTTTTATGGTTTTCAGTGGGTTTTATTTCTAAGTCATATTTTAAAATTCATGTTAATCCACTTTCCTCTTATTATCCGATCTTTGGTTCGTGGTTCAATATGTATTTTACAACCGAATGAGGTACAAATGCTATGATGTGGGATAGCAAACTCTGAAGTTTTCTTTTAAGGTTTAATACAAGTAAAGGTTTGTTTTTCCATTATATTGTAATTTCCAAACACTTAATGCCTTGCTTAAAATGCACTGTCAGCTTTGTCCATTCAAGTTTTTCTATAATAGGATAGCAACTACTATGTGTTCTCGATGCAAATGAAAAAATGAAGAAACTTCTCTGAAAATCAGGGTTAAACCCTGAATCATAGTTTTGCAAGTGCTTGTTTTACCAGCTCAAATGATTTCTTTACTTATAAGGTCCATTTAACTCCTCCTTTTTTAAGCATGTTTGTCATGATTCTAAGGAGTTCAGCTAGGTTGGGTATGAACCTTCTCAAGAAATTAATCTTCCCAATGAAAGGTTGAAGTTCCTTGATGTTTTTAGGATGGCTGATTTGTAAAATACCATCAATCCTTTTTGGGTCTATCCTTATTCCTTCTTCTAATATGATATGTCCAAGTGCTTTGCATTCTGAGACGAACAACATGATTTGGATTTGTAGATAACCCATATTTTTCGCATTTAAAGACTTTCAAGTGTTAGGTTTTTCTATCTCCAGAGCCAGAATAAACAGCTTATATCGTTTCACAATCACAATGAAGTTAACCTATTTTCCAGAATTATATATCCATGGTTCGAATGTGGCACCAAAGATTCATTAAACCAAAGCGAATTTTCAAATATACGTGAAATTACATCAGTTTGAAGCAATGCTTTGAGTTGATTATCAAGATGTAGGTGCAATAACTTCTAAAATGCTCTAGGATACTTTTCTATAATTGAAATGGGATGGCCAAAAGAAATTGGATTCATCACTTGTTTTATTGAAAATCTGAAATAATGAAATAAATGCAAACAGAAAAGAAAATTAATCTATTCCTATTTCTAACTTAATGAAGGAAACATGACTAGGTATCGTCATACTTCCAATATAACCATGTAAGCACATTAATTCCTGCATGTATGTACATTTCAAACATTAGTAAAAATGAAAATATAATTAAAATAGAAAAAATAAATCTAAAAGCATAATGTATCTTTATCGTTAGTAAATTATTCACCGTTACCTTCTCTTGAAATGTCCTAATAATGGTTCTTGAATGCTGAAATCATAAGTATGATTATTTGTTTGAAAATGAGAACTATTTCGAACAATTTCTGAATTAGATCGTTCTTCCCTTTCACATGTGATTAGAATTTGATCATGAAGATTCAATTGTAAATAAGATAGATCAATATCCTCAATGTCAAAGTAGTTATCATAAATGACCTCAAGACATTCATTAGAATTCCCTTCCATTTTATTCAATGAATAAAAAAAAGAAGGAATATTATGTTCATGTTCAATAATGCCAAAAGAATGATCATTAATTGATTATCTATCTTGATAAAAGCTAATTAGAAATTCATTTAGATCAAACTCTCTATTTTTTGAAATATCTTTAATGTGAAGAGAAGTTAAATTACTATTAGAAAAATTATCAAGATAAAGAGAAAAATATGAATCCAAAACAATGCATTTGAAAATGTCTCTATTTGAGCACTTTGGTATATTTTCTTCATTTCAATTTTTAGATTTAAGATCATTTTCTTGGCTACTTATGCTTTCTTAAATAATGTTTCTTTGTTGTTCCAAATTTGGAATTTTCTCATCATGAAAGAATTCAGAAATTTGTACAGCAGATTGCATATTATTGGAAATTTTAATTACTGTTGGTACTTGCTGGATTATAATCTAATTTTCTGATTCTAATGCATATTGATTTTCAGATTTCAAAGCAGTATCTTCTTCAATACTGCTGCTAATATTTTCTTGCAATTTATCAGTGAAATTATCCAAACTTCGTGATTGAGTTTTGTGGACATGTGAAGGTGCACATTTATCTTTCTCAATACTATAAGAAATGTGCAGAAATTGAAGGAATTGATTATACAAAATAGAGGTAATTTCATCATCATTTGTTTGTACCTCCATTTTTGAATTCTTACTTATTTCAGTGAAGTTAGAAGGAGATTGATCAAATTTTGAAATAATTTCACATGGATTATGAATGGAAGGAAGAGAGAAAATATGTTCAAACCAATCTAATATTTCTTGTTTCGAAATTTGATCTTCAATTTTAAATTTCAAACAATTTAAACAAAACCTTATGGTAAAATCAATTAAAGACTCACCTTGAAACCTTTGTAGATCTTCAAAATCATCACATACCTATTTTTAGATATATCTGTTAGTCATCAGTATTTTTCACCTGTTAATGATGACTAGTTTTTAAAGCCAAGTTTTCTAGAAGCTAATCTCCCATTTGTCAAATATGTCATCTAGAAAACACCCCTAAAAAAATTTTGTCCTCCTACCTTTTCCAGTCAGCCTATGATGAGAAAAAACCTAGTTTTCAAGTCCTATCTAGTTTCAGTCATATAATCATGTCCATGAGCTGTCATAAGCTAAAGCTATCTACTAACATTTACCCTCATCCCCAGGTCATTCATTAACGAACTATTGATAAGAATGTCAGCCACCCTACCTCTGGTCATATGCCATTTTGAGATCTAATCATAACAAAGAGAATACTCAAAATTTGTCAAAGATCTCCCCTAATTTAGGTAGTGGCGCTTTAGGGAATCCCTTCCTTGGAAAAAACATCCTGAGGCAAAATATTTTGTTCAATACCAGCCAACCCTGAATTAGCACTTAATCTGCAAAAAACAAAGCTCGATACACCCATAGGTCATGCCACTAAAAGGTCTTGATGTCTCAGTAGTACATGTTTCAAAATCCAAACTGATATAATGTTGATCTACAATGTTTCAGTGTCTCTTTCAAAAATAAAGATGTACAAGTATTCCAGAAGACATTATCAAACTAAACATAAGAAGACAGCTGCTTCTCATGTTGTATTGAGCCTGGGATAAGAATACTAGTCGGAGAGAAAATTCAATAAGCCTCTGCAAACACAGTAAAGAAAGGTTAGTAAGTAATGAATAGCTAGCAAATACTCTACAAATACAAGTCATGTGGCTCCTGGTTTAAAATATTCACAAGGATATTCTGACCACATGATACATATCTCAGAACATGCCTCTTATAGCATATTGTCAAATTTTCGCTTTATTATTGTAATATTCCAAGCAGAGATATGCATTACAAGGAAAGATGACACAGTTTGAGAAAGGGATGAAATGTCATGACTGTGTTAATCTCCTCCAAACATGAGAAGATGGTTGGTTCACTTGTTGTAAACCTCCTCCAGTATAAAGAGCAGATGGTTTCGAAATATTATGTTAACCACTTCATTTAAAAGCAGATGGTTAGGAACATGATAAACGCCTCCTTCATTTAAAAAGCAGAGGGTCAGGAATAGAGGTATCGCCTCATTCAAAGAGCACAATACTAACAGTATTTCAAATTGCCTAAAAACTTGTTTACACCACTGCCTCCAAAGGATGAAACAACTGATACAACAGTAGTGTTTCAAGTAGTGTTTAAATGAGTTCACTATTTAAAAGACAAGGTTGAATATCAGTAGGAAGAAATTGAAGGTTTATGAGTTGAAGTATGGTGTTAAACATAATCCAAGAAATGATATTATGGTGTTAAATAAGCTTTGTTTTTCTTCTATCCATAAAGGTATTCTTCAAAAGGTAATATGAGGCTAGAATGTCCAAAACTTGGAACTAGCTCATCAAAATGACAAGAAGGTAGAATAACCTTGTTTCTTAAAAATACCTTGGCAATTGAATACATAGAGATAGTATGGCAACACAGACAAATGATTCAAGCTCCAAGAGAGATAGCCTTCTGTGTGAAATAAAATGAACTTTACACCACAGATGCAAGACTTTTTTATCACACAAGAAAAATCTCATAGTATATGTACATGAGAATGAGGGTTTTTAAAGGCCATCTCCTTTGTGAACAAATGTAATTCAAGCCTTGGTGAGTACAAATAAAGGTTTATCCATAGTCAAAGGAATATTTTAAAAGGTTCCTAATAGTGTTTGACCAACTTCAACAATGGGCATAACAGATCATCAAACACCAGAAAGTTGAATTGTCAAAATAATTTCTAGAATTATAAATCATCTCCTTCCAAGAGATAGGAAAAAGATGCATCAGTTGTCTTTGATAATGTTCTTGAATCATTTTCCCTTTTGAAAGATAGAATAGTTTCAATATTTAACAAATAGCCTCTGTATATTGCATACAAAGAGGGTAGTTAAGAAAATGGTCTTTATGGTATTTTAAAAGGTGATAAACTACTGAGGGCGGTGAGTTATATTTTTATATGACAAAAGCGTTTTCAAAAGGTATCCAAACCCTTACAAAGTAACCACAAAGGTTTTTGAGCTTATTTAAATTTTAAAGGAGGGAGGAGACCGTTTAAAAAGGGCCCATAGCAATTTGAAAACCCAAAGCAAATATCTCTTGTTTGCACACTGAAGAGAGAAAGTCATTTTCGGGTGTTTTTCAAAGTTTTTGGGGCTCAAAATTCTATGCGGTGTGTCTGTGAGTGCCGAGAAGAAGAAATTACACTACGGCGTGACATTCCTGTAGCGGCGCATGGCACGCCTGTGTCTTCGGTCACCGAGCACCCGAAAAAGACCTGCCAGTTTCCTCTGTGTGGTGCTCTCGGTTGCAAATGGCCTTCTCACCCAAAAGGTTTCCAAAAACACTTTAAAAGTTGCTCCAACGATCAACCAAGTCCACGAAGCTATATTCAAGGTATTTCTCCGCTCCTTGATAAATTTTGAGGTTAAAAGGGGTGTTTTCTTTGCTGTGAAAGAGAAGACTAATATACCATCTTGAAGGGTGTTCTTTGTGCTATGAAATAACCAAAACACCCATAGTTGCAAGAAGGAATACATAGTTAGTTTAAAGAGGTTTTCAAATCAATGTAAAAGGTGTCTTAATAGTGTTTGCAAAGGCAATTGTGTGTTAAACTCAGAGAAGAACAGTGCTTAGAAGATGAAAAACTTTTTCAATTGAATGCAATCTTTCAAGCATTGTTTTCAAGGGTGCCTTGTTCAGCTAAAAAACTAAGAGAAAGAGTGATCACAGGATAGTGTTTTTGTCAAAATTAAAAGAGGTCTTTTGTGCTATAAGATAGTTGAGGTTAGACACAGTTGCTAGAAGAAAAATAGAGTGTGTTGGGGGTCTCAAATCAGTTTGGGAAGTGTATTAACAGTGGTTTTAAGGGCATTTTATAATCTAAAAAGCACAGAGAGAAACAATGATTAGAAGTTTGGGCCTTTGGTCAAAATCAAAGAGTTTGGTTGCTGTGGGTGTCAAGGATTAATACAGTAATAGAGGAAGGTGTTTTTTATCAGTTTTTAAAGAACCCTTATTACTTTTCAAAAACAGTCATAACAAAGAGCAGTGTGTGAAGGGAAGGTTGTTTGTGCCAAAACAAAGGGAAATTCCTCTTCAAAAAAAAACCACAAACATATCTGGTTTAAACCCTTTTCTTGAACACAGTGATCAAAGCGATTTTGGTTCTCATTTGACAACCACTTGTTTGTTAGCATCAAAGAAACATAGTGACTTGCAAGGACGAAAAGGTTTGGTGTTGGGATACTATTTCAGAAACCATTTGAATCAGCCTGTCTTGGTCAGCCAGCAAAGAGTATCCAAAGAAAAATGCCTCCCAGGCAAGATAGAAAAAGTGGCCCTCACAAAAGGTATGAACCTTTTTCAACTGAGGAAGTAAATGCCCATCCTTCAGTACTTTTTAACTTTCATGAAGTTGGATGTTTGGAGTTTTGTCAAAGGGTTGAGGAGGTGAAAATTTATCTTCCCTTGAAACACCTATTTTCTTTAATACTACAAGGTAAACATGTTCATCTAACAGGCTTATATTTCAAGCTTTCTCCTAGATCCATTTCCAGAGCTACCAAAATTCCATATGTGGGAGAAAAATGGTTTAAGCAGAGCTACCTAGACTCAGATCAATACAAACCCTTTTTGAAGCCAGAGCATCGGGATGCATGCCCATCCATATTTCCTTTTTCATATTTTTTGACCAGCTATGCTCCCCTCATGAAGATAATCATGAAATATTTCACGTGCGAGGGACGGTTTTCATGGGTCTATGCTTACCATGTCCGACTACTCATGCACTTCACAAGAACCCAATTGTTAAACCTCCCCTTTTTCCTCCATATAAGTATTGAAATTATGGCTTCCACTGTTCAAAAGAGACCTTCCTCTCAACAGCCAGCTTGTCTTTTCCATCATTCCCTTATCAAGATTGTCATTCTTCATCAACTTGAAAAGAAGGGAATCTCCTGGGACACTTTCATTTCACATCCTGATTTTGCCACTGCTTCTTCATCCCATGCATCTCCTTCACCTTCCACTCATCCTCGTTCTCCTTCTTCTAGTAAACCCACTCCTAAGAAGCCAAAATCTCCCATGATTGATCAAGAAGAAGAACATAGTGAGGAAGAACAGCATAGTGAGGAAGAGTAGCACAATGATGAAGAGGAGCATAGTGAGGAAAGGCAGCATAGTGATAAAGAACAAAATAGTGAAAAGGATCCAAGTCAAAGGAAGAAAAGTGGAGAAAAACACAGTGATGAAAGGCAACACAGTGATGAAGAAGAGCACCATGAATAAAAACAAAAAAATAAAGAGGGAAATGATGAGGAAATGAAACAGTTTGATGAGGAACACAGTAGCCACAAAGAAAAGGATATTAGTAGCCCTCATAGCAGCAAACATGATGAGGATGAAGCAAAAAACATTTAGGATACAGAGCCTAAAAGTCCTGAGGAAAGCAGGGACAAAATAAAAAAGGGCAGCCTTCAAGGATACATGCAAGGTAACAGTCAAAGAATTCATGAAGAAGGTCAAAACAGTGGAAAGGATGATGAGGACAGTAGCAAGGGAAAAGACCAAATAGAGCATGTGCTACCTGCCTCTCCTAGGCAAGGGGCCATGCTTTCTTCTCCAAAGGTGAAAAAGCCCTGAACATCAAGAAAGAGAGTGCCTCAAAATGTAACTCCAAATGTTACTAGAGCCCTCCGAAGCAAAGGGAAATTGCCCAAGCAATCCATTGTTGAATTACCAAAGAAGAGGAAGACTAAGAAGGTCACCCAAAGCAAGGGAAAGAAGAAGGAAGAAAGTATCCATGAGAAAGAAAGGGACTTTGACATAATTTAGATAAACAGTGATGATAGCGACAATGAGGTCAGAATCCTAGAGTCTCTCTTGATAAATAGAGAAGAAAAAATTCATGATCTAAGAGTAGATCTAGAGAGGTCTAAAACCTCATTCATTTTTGCAAACATAAAACAAGTAGATGAGTGTCCACATTGCGGTGAATGAGACGCGGGCTATCAAGTATCAAAAATAGGCCTCCAAAGTGAAAATTAAGTTGGAAGAACTCATGGGTGAGTTCAATGATAGTGAAGAATAAGATCAGCCTAGGAGAAAGAGGCCAAGGACCATGGGACTCAGAAGAGCTTTGGAGAAACAAAAGGAGGAAGAGGCTACCATTTTCCAATCTTTTCCTCTTACTACCTTATTCACCCAAGAGATAGAAAACAATAGAGAAGAATGGCTTGAGAGGGTGAATGAAAACTTGGAGAAGAAGTTGGAAAAGGCTAATAGAGATTTGGACCTTTAAAGAATAATGACTGGGCACTATAAGAATCTTAATCAGTTCGTCCAACGGAAATTGAAGGCCACACAAGAAAGGTTCAAGGAGGCTCAAAAGAGGCGCCTAGCACCAAAAATGAAGAAAGACATATCAAGGCTTCAATTTTTGGCCTCCGCTTCTCATCATGCTTCTGAAAACCCATGAGGGTCATGCTCACCGAAATTGGGCAAAATTCAACAAGTTTTGGTTTTTTGACATTTTTGGGCTTTTTGCTAAAATTCATGGGCATCACTATTTTTGTTTGAAGCATTATCAAAGGATGAAAATGGTATCATTGGATGCCATAATTTCAGGGGCATCTACTCAGTGATTTTCAGATCAATTGAAGATGATTTGGTCCCCCAAAGTGGCGAAAAACAATCACTTTTTCAACACTCTGCCCTGCATATCAGCAAAGGCTATTTTGTAGGTTTTTCCACATAGGTCAATTTTTCATAGGCTTATAGTAATCATTTTGGGGAAAAAAAAGAATTTCCACAAAATAGACATCCAAATCTTTCCAACGAGCCATCATAGGCCTTGTTTCAACATCGGGAAGGCCTCCAAAAGTTTCCCACAAGACGGGGTATTTTCTGCTGATATATTTCTTAAGTATTTTTGTGAAAAATGCGCTTTTCTGAAGTGGCTTTTCCTAATGTGCGTTTAGCATTTTTTGGCCATGGTTACTTAGGAAAAGTCAATATAATTTCCTTTTTTAGAATTTTTAAGATATTTTTATAGATATTTTGTGCCTTGGGCTTTGCAAATCCTCAAGGACAAAATTAGATATTTTTGATGGGCCAATGAGCTTGCTAGTTGCACTAGGAGGTTTTCCCTCATCTTGGCCTATATATTCCAAGAGACTTCATTGTAAATAAGGCTGAACTTGATGATATAGAGCAATATATGGTTATACAAGCTTGGAAGAAATACTTGTCTCATGCATTGGATAGTTTCTTGAATGTTTTTGGATGATGAAAGAGAACTGTTGTTTGATTCCTTGACTTGGTAAAATGGTCTAGTGTCCCTCTTTGTTATGCTTCTTAGTTTTCATACATATTTCATGTGCTTGCTTTCTATAAGACAGTAGAGAATATATTTGATACATGCCCTTGGAGGCACCTCAGATTTCTTGTTTCTTTATATCTTCTATGTTTTCTTCCTTCTTAATCATATCAAAGAATCCTTGATTGCTCTTTGATCACTGAAGAAATTGTTTGTTTGTTTCATTTATGGTTTTATGCATGCTAAGTATGATTCACGGTATGCCCTGCTTACTCATGGTTAGTCATAGCTCCACCTATGAAACCTTTCTTTGAATGTTTCATTGTCCTAGTTGAACCAAGGAGGTCTTGTACTAATCTTTCCCTTTGCCTAAAACTATGCAATCTTACTTTGAAGTGCCCGATAGCTTAAAATACTATGTCTAGGTGTTTCCTCATAGTAATTTGATTTATTTGTTTGTCTTAATTGTCTTTCCCCAAATTCTGATAGCAAATTCCTAAAGTTAGAGAGTCATATATCTCTATGTATTGCTTGAATGTTTATTTCTATGCATTTATCAGTTTGTAGTTACATTCATCATGATTAATGGTTAGCCCTACCATGTTTATGTTAGCTATTGAAATATTTATGTTTGAAATCATTTTTCCTTCACAAATTTAGTGTCCATCTCACTTCATTTTACCTTAAGATCCATTTTACCTTGATCAAATCGGCCCTTCAACATACCTTGTATCACCATCTGAAGCTTTCTTCAGCTTTTCGACCCCATAGCCCAGTTGATCTGACAATATTTTTATCTATCTTAGTCTTTGATCAGTTCCTCCCTTACAAACCTAAAAGCAAAACCAAAAAACCTACTTCATAACTAGCCTAAAATAAAAAACATAAGAAGCAAAACACATAGATATCCCTTACACAAATAGAGAGATCCCTCTCTGAATCCAGGAAGGCTAGGTCCTTGGGCTCCAAAGATTGGTTTGATGTTACCCTGTCACTTGGCTTGCCAATCAGCCAAATCATGGGACCCTAACAATATCCATCAAATTTGCAAAGGAAGATTGTAATAAATTGTTCACAAGTGTGGATTGAGGCAACTGGAAGTGATTGACACTAGCTTCTGGATTTTGCCAAGAATGTAAGAGTAAAAATCCTGCATAAAATATCTTCATCAATATCATGAAAATTACAATTTGAAAATTTTTGAATGAATTGTAAAATATGATCAAATGCAAAATTATTCCTCTTACTATTAAACTTTACCTGAGACAAGTTTCTTCTATTTCTGGTGGAGTATTGGAAAATGCTAGTCCAGAAATACAACTCCAAATTGGAAGTTTTAAAGGAGCCATTGTAATAAAAATAAAATATTAGAATATAAAGACTCCAAAGGAAAACAAGTCTCAGGCCCTCCTTCTAGCGCCAAAAATGTTGAGGCCATGAAATTCACTGCAAAAACATGGGGGATGACCACCCGGTCTAGACCTTAAAGCAGTTCCTTTTCCATTTGGAATAGTGGCTCAAACTGGTTTAACTAGGTCCAATTACCTTCTCTCAATCTCCATTAGCTTAAAATATGACTTTTATCTACCAATGGGAAAGAGACATCAGATCATTTCTCTTGCCGATCGAACAAGAAAGTGATCCTTAAGCTAATTTGGGCTTAGCTAGGCCACAACTAAAGTTTTGACTCTTTGGGAAGAGGACTTTTTAGGGATGCATAATTTAATCTAAATGCAATATTATTCTAAGATGCAGGAAAAATAAACTATTTTAATCCTATCTCAATTAGGCAGATATAGATCTATCCCAACTAAGAGCAAGATTTTTAAATAATTGAGATTTAAATATGTTTGTTTTAAATGAATATCAAGTTAATGAAGTAGTTCAATTAACTGACATTGTGAATACCAAACAAATTATATCTAGAGACCTCTTAACTAAAATAATTAATCAACAGATTCAAGAAGTAGTTCTAAAAATGATGTTGATCATTTAAGCAGTAACTTAAATAATTAAACAATAACATGTGCAAATAGTTCACAACATATCACTATTCAATAAATAAATTTAATAAGACATAATTCTGAGTAAATAATTACTCAGAAATCAGAATTCAATCCATAAGAGTAGAATCAATTAATAACATAAATTAAGGAAAATTACTCATACCGACAGAAGTGCACAAGTATGCGAGTAAATTGACACATTTCTGTTATTATAAAATGAAACCAACATTTAAAATAAAAATACCAATTTATTACGGCCATTTCTCCAGCTCCAGTCTCTAATAGTCTTTTACAATGCCTGAACTTCTGCTTTCAAAATCAGAGCTATAGTAGTGCAATACTCTGTTCATTATACATAACTCAAATTGTAAAAGAAAAACCTCAATAATCTCCAGATATGAGATTCCTCTCCTCCCACCCTACACCTATAAATTCCTTAGACAATAGTGTCATCAAGATATTCCAGAATTGCAGAGGAGAGAAGCCTTTATTACATTTTGCAATCTGCTATTTATAATATTTACAAAAGAATTCTTCATAGGGAAATTTGTTAAAGAGTGGTTTTTCTCCATCAATTTTCATTGGTTTAAAAATCATATTCTTCAATTGTTAGAGTCTTATCATTGATTGAAATCTTCTTCTTCTCATCTCTTCAACTATTTTCCTGAAAAAACAAATCAAAACAAAATTAAATGTAAAAAATAAAAATGCAAAATCTAGAAATTAAAATAAATCTAATCAAAATTTAATTAAATAAATAATTGAAAAAAAAAGAAATATAAGTTTTTTTTTTTTTTAGTGCTGATATAATTGGCCAAGGATATCATTGACGAATCAATATACATTTAGAAGGAGTTGTGGGCAAATTAAAATGCAGTAAATAAAACTTAGAAAATTAATATTGTTAAAAATTCAGAGCATGATCTTATTCTGAATTTTAGATGCAATAAATGATCAAATCTGGAAATAGAACAACTTTATAAATGTTCTCCATGATTTTATCTATCTAATGAGCCATCCTGGGTCTCATTTGGCCAAGTAAAACTCCATTTATGAGCTTCTAAAGTTAGTATATTAAAATTGCCAGAAATCTGGAATTTTTTATTGCTTGACCTAAAAATCAAAATTTCTTAATTAAAATTTAATCATAAATTAAATTTCAATCCTATTATTAAATTTTAATTATTATTTAATTAATATTAATTTAATTTTTAATCATAACTAAATTAATTGTTTACATATTAAGTAATAATTAATATTAAACTAACTAACTAAAAGATACAATTAAATTTTAATTTAATTAAATTAATAATATATTATATATTAATCATATTAAAATGTATTAATATAATATATTAAAAGTCAAAGTACTTATATTGCCTTACCCTTTTACTCATACTCATGTGAATGAATGAAATGAGTTAAGCCTCAAAGCACACGTGAAAGGGGGACTTTGGTTATTTTTAGTATTGACTGAGTATCACATAAAAAACCTAACATCGCATCGCATGAAGAACTTCCATCGGGTTTTTGAAAACTTAGTTCGTTTTAAATTTTGTGAAGTGCGATTGTAATGGATGCGATCGTGTTATAAAATTTTATTATTTTTAATTGAGATCCATATTATTTGGAATTTGGTTAATTTAAAAATGAAACAAAGTGTGGACCACTTAGAGCAAGATTTTCCAATTCTAAACTACAGTCACTTTGGTAATTATGAAATTTTTAGTTTGGCATTTTGTTTAAAAAAAAAAAATTATGATAAATTACCAAAATCCCGAAAAACGTGTTTTTTAAATGCTCTATAATTTGGCTAGGTCTTTTAGTAGGATCATTCATGAAAAATGAAAGAAATTAACTTAAGAGTTAATATTTACAATGAATAACTATTTTAACTACGAGAATTAAAATATTCATACACTTTATACATTTTTTAGCCCAAACGAGAAAATGATCAACATTTAAAAGAGTGTCATTTACAAACTGGTTGACCAAATGAAGAGAAACAAGAATCGTTGGAAAGCTTGTGAAAAAATGGATTCAATAAAGCAATCAATACAAAATTATGAGGAATATGAAAAAATGACAAAAATGTAGGATAATTAACTTAATGAAAATTTGAGCAACCCCATTTTGATAATCAGGAGATACACGAGTTGAAAACAGAGCGAGATGGAAAAATTGGTTACTAGGGTTTGCGTCGCCTGCGACTGTGGCTTCCCTGCCACCGTCGCGTTATAATCAGGCTTGGATCCCTTTAGTGTTCTCATACATCCAGATCCAGTGCTACGGAGTGTGTTTCTCCTTGAAATCGATCGTCTGGGCTGCGATGATGGCGCAGTCCTCCTTTTCTTAGGCTTGTGGCTTCTTCACTTGGTCTTCCTGACCGCTACCTAGTATACCCTCTTATTCTCCAAGCAGTGCTTGATCAGCCACGCAGACGGTGCAGGGTTGGCTCTTCGACATATTGCAAATTGCCTGTTTTCGTGTGCACAGGTAGGCTGTGCCCCCTGCTATCTTTGCATTGGTAGGTTTTCTCTCTTTTTCCACCCTCCACCTCTGTTTTTTTCCCCAGCTTTATATTTCTTGGAAATCAGCAGGAGGCTTCCTCCCATCTCGTGCACGAAGACCCCTTGCAGCATCGAAGACCTTCCGATCTTGTCAATACTTTATGCTCGGATGGCAAGGAAATCTTGTTTCCTCAGTCATGGGCTTTTCAGATTCAAATCATTCTTCTTACAGGAAAAACTCTGCTTCTGTGGGTCCAGTCCTCAAACCTGGTTCTTTTTCTCTCCAAATCCCTTGAACTCAAGCTGGGGATCCCCTCCTCATCTTTGTGCCTCCTTCATGCAGGTAAACAACTCGATTACTGTCTTCCTTTGTCATTTTACAACATAGAAAAGAATGCTACGGTGAATCTTTCCCTAGGTCTGAGGGGAGGGGCAGTAGGACAATCCTCTACTCCCAAGGGTTTCTCTTACAAAGAAGCGGTCAATGCTTAGCCAGCCAAGCATTCTGCTCCTCCCTCGGTGGCTCCCAAGCCTTTCTTGGTAGACAAATTGGAGGAGGTCCCCTCTGTTGAAATCTCCCACTCGGATCTGGTTGATAACCTCCAATTCTTTTTAGAATATGCCCTCATTTGCAGGTTCAATGGAATATAGCCCCACACAAAAGATTTATACAGATGGATTCACTCCACCTGGACCAAACACTACAAGGTATTTCTCTGCTCCAAGGGATTCTTCATTGTTATCTTCGCAGACAGCAAGGAATACCAAACTGCCCTTATAGGTGGTCCTTGGTTCTGGGGAAATGTTGGGCTTTTCCTAACCCCCTGGTTCCCTGACTTTGATCCTTCCACAACAGTCATCACCAAACTTCTGATCTGGGTCAGGCTTCCCAACATGCCTGCTCACCTTTGGCACCGTGAGGTCTTCCAAGCCATTGGAAACTCTTTGGGTCGCTTTCTAGCTATAGATCCATCAAAAGGCCTGTTGGGTATCTACACCTATGGAAGAATATGTGCTGAGATTGATATCAGCAAAGGCTTACCTGACTAAATCATTCTCAAAGTCGGGGATTTCACTTGGTCACAAACTTTAGACTTTAAAAATATGGCATTCTGCTATAGGCATTGCCATCAAACGAGACATCTTTAGAATTCTTGTGCTCTATTTATATCCCAACCGAAAAGCAACACTAGCAAAACGAAAGATAAAAGTTGGAAATATTTTTTTCCACCTCCCATGCAGGGCATTGAGTCCTCCATCTCTGACAAAGAATATTGTAATTTAGATGAGGAGATTGATACCCAGCAACAACCTCTCTCCCCGATCATCCCAGAGAGGCCCCCTACCTCCTCGCCTCTTCAGAAACGTTTGCATGAGTCCAACACCTCCAATTCGGAAAACGAATCTCCTCCGCTGACCTGCAACAATCTTCAGGTGGTTTCAATCCACCTGCCCTCGGAAGGTTGGGTTAAAGTCACAAAAAAGAAAGGGAAGAAACTTTGTATCGTGGACTCTAACCTCTCTGGCTAGAGCCTATTCTGTCTTCTTGGCTTCTCTAGTTCCTCCTCTGCTTCTCTTGACAGCAACGTAGAACCGTGGTGGTTCACTGATTCCTTCATGCTCCCACGGTTTCCTGCTTCTCATGATTGTAACTCCATTTGTACTATGAGTTTTTTAATAGAACAGTCCCGCCCAATTTACAAAAATAAAAAACTTAATGAAAATTCTAAAAGGTGTTTAGCCAAAAATTTGTAGAAAGGGTCCCCATTATTTTAAGTACATAAGTCAAAAATGGGGGGTTGTGTTTTACCACAACACAACCATAGTTTTCTTAAAAGGGCTGCTATTTTGGTTTTAAACAATTTCCTTCTCATCATCAATTTGTATGTCTGCAAACTCTTCTACACACTCCAAAAATATATGAATCTCCCTGTCATATTCAAATACTTGCCAGTGCTGGATGTTATCAGGAATTGAAGGTTTATTTTTTATTTGAACATCATAGACTGTTTGACATCTAGAGGAACTTTGAAATTACTAGCAACAATAGCTATTGAATCAACAATTTGATTTTCTTTTCTAGTGACAAAATTTATATTAAATGCTGAAAAGTAATGCTCAAGAAAATCCCAGACTTCATTCATATAATTCTTCAACCTGGAATTTTTCACTTGGTAATTATTTCTCACCTGCTTAATCACCAACTTTGAATCACCAAAGAGAATTAGTTGTTTTTCTCCCAAATCTTTCACTGCCTTCATACCCAACACAAGTGCTTCATACTCAGTAGTGTTGTTAGTGGTAGAAAATTGCAGTTTGTATGATATGGTTACCTTCTGTTGAGTAGGAGAAATGAGGACTACACCGGCTCCCGATCCTTCTCTTGCAGAAGCTCCATCAAAGTACAATTTCTAGATCTATCCTCCTTCCAAATTTTATGCATTTGCACCTTGAAAATTTTGTTTTTCACTTAATTCAGGCTGGAAATCATTATCATCAGTAGCAAGGTGCAAAATTGATGACCCCAATTCCTTTTATTCAACATATATGGGATGGTTTGATGGGTTGTCCTAATCACTAATGATGTAGGCCATTTTAGTTTTCCTAAACAGCCTTCTAAATTCCCCTCCAAATACTGGGACGGTAGCATATGACATGTCCATCTAAAGGGTACCTACCAATTTCTTAGACCAAGATCTAGAAATTAACATCCAAAATCTAGAAGGAATGTCAGCAACCACAATGCCCATCACTAAGCTCTTCATGGGAATTTGGGTAAGGAAACAACCAAATCCTTAATCACTCCTAGATACTTGACTTTTTTGGAGTCAAAAGTGTAAAGGTCATGGTATTTCTTGGTGATCTCTAATCCCAATTCATCTATTACTTTCTTTGGCATGAGATTGTGGGAAGCTCCAAAATCTAATAGATAATTATGCAGCAATTTGTCATGTATATTGAGTGACAGGTAGAAAGGAGGTAAGTTATCATCATTTTGGTCTTAGACATGACAACCTAGATAAATGGTGGGATGCTCATCCTCAAGGTTGACTGAATCAGGGGTGAGAGGAGGCTACAACATACTCTTAAAAGACTCTTTATATGATGGATTTTTCAATAATTCTAGGAGTGGAACTGGAATTTTGATTTTAATCAATTCATATTTGAATCTGAAATAAATTGGAACTAATTCCTTATTTTCTGCACTAATTTTAACAATTGGGGTTGAACTTTGAGGTGGATTAACCTCATTTACCTTGGCCTTTTGTTTAGAAACTTGTTTATCTGAATCTGATTTTTGTTGAGGCTATTGACCAGGACCTTTTGACCTCAAAGGATAATTTATTTTTTGAACTTCTAGCTTTTTTTTACCACTCTGTGCATAAATTTGAGCATTGATATCATCAGAAAACAAAGAAATTAATGATCTATCTTCATATTCTTGCAATGTCAAACATGTTTACTGTGAAGTTTCTCCCACATGGTTTATTTCTTCATTTTCCTCCTCATTTACTTGATGTTCTTCTTCAGCAAAATTATTCAAAGGTGGTTGAACATTTTGATAATCAACATTCCTCCTTGGGCGCTGTAGGATTTTTTGAGGTTGAAAAGGCCTCCTGAAGGGAGCCTGATTTATATTAGCTTCGTTTTGATTGGCTCTAGCAGCTGGTTTATTTTCTAACTTTAATTTTGACATCTTAGAGGCAAGTTCCTTGGTCAAATTGGACATTTGATCGATTTTTTTTTTTTGCTGAAATAGATTTAGAAGAATAAGGTTTTTCTTCTTTCATATTCTTTTTGTCTTTTGCTGCCTATTCTTCCTCCATTTTTAATTTATTAGAATCCATGAGATTAGACTACACTCCAATTGCAGCCTCTTGTACAGTTGTCAGTGTCTGTGCTTTTTCATCCCTCAACCATAAGGCAAACTCAGAATCTAAAGCATTTGCAAAATTTATCATAGCTGTGGTTTCAACGACTTAATCTCTTAAAAAAAAAATCAATAAATCTTATTAAACCTCTTAGTAAAATTAGATAAAGAATCATCTTCCTTTTCTTTAGAGTTCCAAATTATGTAAGATAATAAACATGGTCTTTCCTATCACCCAAATTCTTCACAAATATCTCGTCTAATTCATCAATTCCTTTAATTGAATTTGGAGCCAAACTTCTAAACCATATTCAAGCTTCACCATACAAGATCTGAACAAAGAGTCTTGACCAGAAATCTTCATGTTCAATATTCTGATTGTCAGCATAACTATAGAAAACCACTAAATGTTCTTCAGCAGAAACTCCTTCTCCCTCCCCAATGTATTTTGGAAGATATTTCAAGTAATCTCCTTGGGGAAGTGCATGCATGTGTTGAGAGAAAACAAGTGGCGCATATCTCGCAACCACTATATGTTGCATCCTTGTAAGGGCAGGCTGAGCCATATTTTACTGATGTACAATTGATTGTGTTGTTTGAGAAATAGGAATTAAAATTGGTGAATTTTGATTCTGATTTAGTATCGAAGAAAATTGGGGGTCTTGAGCTGATTTTTCAGGATTTGGAACTGAGAAGAGTGGGTTTTCGAAAAGATGAATAGAGGATGTCTTGACTTCTCCTTCAGTAGAAAAATTTGAATCTAAAGTTGTCTCTTTAGGGGATGGAATTAATTCAACTTTATTTTTCTGAACAAGGAAATCAGATAAGTTAAAGGTAAGACCTTCGGGTACAGTATTTTCAAGTGGATGAGAAGAAAATGACCCAACAACTGGATTTGGAGAGAAAGGAAAATATTCTTGCTGAGAGGTGACAAGATACTGGTATCCAGGATGAGTCTGAAGGAAATTTAAAATAGTCTTGAAGTTTTCTTCAGTCAAAATATCCCTATCAAGAAAGGGTGCAATAACTAATGCTTGTTTTAATTCACCTTCAGTGAGCACAAATTATTCTGACTTATTTTCAACACTTAGAAATTTAGTTTCTCCTTCTTTAACTAGAACAGTACTTATTTCAGATTTACTAGGTGATGAGTAAGAAAAACCTTTGACTGAGCCTAAGTTAATAACATCCACTTTATTTTCTAGAGGAGTAGCTTCAACTTTAGATTTTTCAACAGAATCTTTTGAAACTAAAACCTCTTTAGATTCTAAAGTAGATAGAGGTACCTTTTGCTTTGGAACGTAATTTTTGTGTACCTTCTTCACTGATTGAGATGTGGCTTCAACTGATCTCTATTTTCCTTTAGCATCTTTGATGATTTTCTCTGGGTCAGCAAGTGGAGTAACAGTTGGATATCTTTGATTCCTCCTTGTAGAAGAAGGTCTTGAAACCCCTCTTCCGCTTCGTGGAGTTGCTAGGTGAAACAAATTTCAGTCTTCTTCACGTCACCAATTCTTGTTCACCATCAAGAACTGATTATCAAAAATTCATAATAATATACTCGAGAGAATACTTCGTCTTCTCCCAGCAGATGCACCAAAATATATTGGCATTGGAATCAACACTTGGACTGCAGCAAGTGCCTGACCAGACAAATCTTAAACTCTTGATGTTTTGTTTTACAGGATTGGAAGATGGTATATAATCTAATTTACTGAAGAGAGATTTTGGTCAAATCCACAGTTGTACTAAAGAGTGTATTGTAACTTGATGTAGTAGCAAGGTGCAAGTTTGTAGTCTATGATGAAAGGAAATTGAAAGACGACAGGAGAATCAATAGGTCTGTAGAACATAAGTCTACTGTTAGTATAAATTGAGAAAAGTAGCAGTTTGAAAATATTCCATTGAGAGAAAGCTATTTCTATTCTGACAAGATTATCCCTGAAATATCATGAATAATAACTATCATGAGTGATGCTCTTCCATTGTTATAAAATATATTTTATTAGGAATGCTCACTGTGTGAGATTAACAAAACCTGATAAAACACATAACGTGCTTAAAGAGGCTAATAAAAAACACATAACAATATGATGATTTTCAAACTGGAACTGGAAGAAACAAGATATGGAAACATAAATAAAGTAGACAATACACACAAAAAATTGGTAATAAGTCCTCAGTAGTATTATTCCATTTCATTCACAAAAAAAATTACAGTTCATATAAGTCAAAATTCAATAACCACCAACCAACCCTGACTTCATATCAATTTGGCATATATATACAAAATATTATACTATCATCTTCCATAGAAGAAGGTAAATCTGTTTCAAAAGTCGTTACAACCTCATGCAAGAGGTGAGGCTTATCTTTATATACTATAATATCTCATGATATTATAGTCTATAATATTTATAGACTATCATATGGGTATGGGTTCCCCATCACCCCACCCTCAACCCAAGGACCTTAACATCCCTTAAATGGAGGCTCCATGGACCTTCCCTATGGGCCTTGGGGGACCCTTGATGGTCCCTTAGGACCTTGGGCATGGGGCCCCCCTTGATGGGACCTTGATGGGACCTTGAAGGTCCCTTGATGGGGCCCCCCTTGATGCGACATTTCATTTCATAGATTTGGAGTTAGATTGGGCATCACTTGGGTCCAAGGACCTGTAATGGCCTTTGGGTTCCTTGTGTGGACCTTTGGCCATGGGCCATGGGGGGGACCTTAGGGGGTGGGTGGGGGCGACCATGAGCTTGACTTTAATACGGAGTGTTATGACATAATGAAAATAACAACATCAAGGCTAACAGTTTGAAGTGGTTTTTATGATGTGGCAGTTTTATGGGAAGAATCCACTTTCATTCTGGTACAACCAACTCCATAAAAAGTGAACAACAATGAAAATGGTGTGTGGTTGTTCCTTGAATGTTGCTCGGTGTCTAGTAAAAACATGTTGGTGCTGAGAGTAGTGGTAGAAAAATGTTTGAGAGAAATTCTACCGCTGTTCCTTTCTCTTTTTCTTGGTTTTGTAATGGTGGAAAGCTTGAAACTTTTGGATAGAATGACGAAGTTTCATTTTATGAGAAATTACAAAGAAAATCCTTTGGAATAGGTTTAATTGATAGAGGAGACATGGAGAGGATTAAATGATAAGCAGGGGGGGTGTGGTGACATGGTGAAGAAGTGGGGTTGATTGTAGATCATGCATCAGAAGTTTTATTGTGAAATGTGGAAGTTAAATGTTGAAAATGGCGAAGTGTGATGTGCGATGGGAGCGGAGGTGACGTGGTGGAGAAATGGGATTGATTGCAGATCCTACATCGGAAATTTTATAAACATATATATGCATGCAATCAACAACATTTATCAGAACTTTAAACAAAACCGCAATTTCTCCCAAACAATATGCATTCACACAGAATTTTGGTTATTAGGCCCCACAACCAGTTGACCAATAGGAAGCAATCACAAATCGACCGCCCGCAAATTTAACTTTACACTAATAGCGGCTAAACCATAAACTCTGCGATTTGCGAAATCGCGCTGGTGTGCTATGCCGACACGTGTCCCTCCTTCATTGCATCGCAAATCGCTTAACATACCATGCAAAGCCTTAATGATAAACTTTAAAAGATACGATTTGCAAAGTCGCTCCGTCTACGCTTTAATCTCCACCATTGATCTGTGCCTAGATCTTACGGTATTCCTCGCTTGCCCCTTAGCCTCATCGCATTGCAAATCACTTAACATACCATGTGATTTGACTTAATGATAAAACTTGAAAATTGTGCTTTATGAAGTTGCCACATGTGTGCTTTAATCTCAACCATTGGTCTGCTCCCCTTTGGATCTGTGATTAGATCATGATCATCTATTCTTTTTTCACGTAGTTCTTCCCTGTTGTTTCATTCCTTAGTCTATTTACCGGGCAACTTGCTTTAAATATTACCTTCTGCTCTTCTGCAAATCTCCCACTTTGCTGGTTAAGCTATTTTCTTCCGGCTGCACTTTGATTTTACAGAACTCTGGTTGCCACCAAGCCTTAATTTTCCTACTTTGAAAATTGATTACTTTTTTACCCGTAGCCTTTTTTATGAGATAACCAAAATCTCAGTGAAATAGACGTGTTTTTTACTGTGTGGAATATACAACTTCCATTTCTGAGAAATAGCTGCCATTTACTCTTTTGACAATAAATTTGCAACAAAAGTAGCTATTATTTCAGACTAGATGACTGAAATTTTATTACCCAAACATTGACTAACTTTCAACACTAAAATAAGCCAAAACATATATTTTAACTTATTTTAGGACTCTAAAATACTATGACACCTATTCACTTAAAAATACTTTGATGTTGGGACTCTTTTTTAACTTTTATTGGAAATGACTCAAACTTTGGACATGGACTAAGACACAATAAAAATTTGAAAACAAATACACAATGGAAATTACACCATTAAAATTTCCAGTGCTAACAGGAAGGAATATCATGACAGGGATTCTATGAGTGAAACGACAAAGAGGGATAAATGAAAAAGGGATTTGGGAAAAAATTTCAGGGGGGAAAGAGGGAAATATGAAATTGGATAGGGATAGTTTTATTAGAAGAAAAAGGAGGGTAATTCATTGGGAGATTAGAAGAAGAAAAATAGTAGAAAATTACGAAGCGGGAAGTAGAAGAAAGGCATAATTTTACCTTTAAAATCTACATGCACTGGTACTAGAAAAAGTAAATGTAGCAGGAATTGAGCGTTGTTTGAATAAAAATCTCCATGCCAACTATCCCAAACTTGGGTAAGGGCTTGGTTCCTACTCGAACCTACTTCTTCTTGGTGACAACCAACACATTTAAAAATCAAGAAACATTCCATTTTTATTGAAATATTGATATTCCTACTAGCATGTTGGTATTCAGGTTGATCCTTCTACGATCATGTCAGTCAACTGATTTTCATAGTTATAGGAAAACACTTTTTTTTTTCTTTTTGTCATTTTTTTTCTTTTTATTATATTTTTTTAGGAAAAAAAAGAATCACATTTTCAATAGGTTGGTGTTTCCACCTACCATCTCCTTCTCAAATTGTTGTCAGACTTGCTACATAAAATTTCCTTCAATGAGGGGTTGAAAATAGACCTTCAATATATGCCCATTCACTAGGAATACTGAATTATGTCCATCAATAGTTTTGATTTATACAGCTCCATTTTCAAAAAAATTGACCACCTCATAAGGTCCCATCCATCATGTATGGAATTTCCATTTAAAATATTTAAATCTGGAATTGTAAAGGAGTACCCAATCACTTGGTTGGAACTACTTCTTTCGGATGGACTTGTCATGTCACTTCTTGCGCTGCTATTGAACCAATGTGTTCTACTAAAAATCATCCCTTCGAAATTAATCTAACTCATTCAACTGTAGGAGACACTGCTATTATGCTTCAGATAGGTCTAGCCCCAACTGGACTGCAGTCCTGAAGCTCTTGATCTAGAATTCTATCGGAAAAAGGACTTGTTTCCCATATACCAGCTCGTATGGTGTGTGTCCCATGTTGTTCATCCAAGTGGCTCGGTATTCCCACAAGGCTTCTGGTAATCTGTTAGCCCAATCCTTTCTATGCATGTTCACTATCTTTGTGAGGATGGAATCAATTACCTAGTTTGTGGACTCCACCTGACCATTTTCTTGCGGGTGATATGGTGTGGATTTCCTATGCTGAATTTTGTATTGCTCCATCACACCCTGTACCAGATTAGAAATAAACTTTGGACCATTTTCAAAAACAATTTCTCTAAGCACACCAAATATAGTAATTTTTTCAGTAAAAATAAAGTCAACAACAATTTTTTTAGTAGCAAAAGAAATAGCTTTGGCTTCTTCCCATTTTTTAATGAAAACTATACAAACCAAAATATGCTCTTTATTTAATGATGTCGGATTTATTGGCCCTACAAAATCAATAGCCCATTTTTCAAAAGGCTCAATCATAACCTAAGGACATAAAGGAATTTCATTGGTTTGATTAGGTTGGCCCATTCACTGACAGCTATCACATCACTTGACATATTGTTTGGCATCCTTAAATAAGGAGGGCCAAAAATAGCTAGCTCGTAAAATTTTGTATGCAGTTCACTTATCAGCGAAGTGGCCTTTGCAAGGTTCGTCATGAGCAGATTTTAATATTTCAAACACTTCTTCCTCTCTTACACACCTTCGAATAATGAGGTCCGGCCCAATGTAAAAGAGTTCTCCTTGAACCCAAGAATATGTAGCACTTTTCTGTATAATATTTCGCTTTTCACTAGTAGATAAGTGAGGTGGTGTCTTTCTGGTCACTAAATAATTAGCTATGTCAACGAACCATGGGGATTCTATTGACACGTCGAAAAGATGTTCGTCAGGAAAATAATCACCCAGAGGAATTACTTCACTAGGATTATTTAATCTTGAAAGATAGTCTACTACTACGTTAGATTTTCATGGTCTGTCAACAACAGTAATATTAAATTCCCACAACAATAGTAACCACATACTCACTATACCACTAGTTAATGGTTTATTCATCAAATATTTTATTTCAGAATGATCAGTATGCACAAAGACTTCATACCTTGTAATGTAGTGTCTGAATTTATTAATAGCAAAAATTGCAGCTAAAAAATATTTCTCAATAACTGTGTAGTTTAGTTCGGCGGGTGACAAGTTTTTTCTGATGAAGTAGATAACATAGAATTGTTTGTCTTCTTCTTGTCCTAAATCTGCGCCAATGTCAGTGTTTGAGGCATTGGAGGAAATATGAAATGGCAAGGACCAGTTTGGTCCTCTCAAAACTGGTGCCTGTACCAGTTTTTTCTTCATTGTCTCAAAGGAATATTGGCAAGTTGTGGACCAAGAAAAATCACTATCCTTAGCTAAAAGCTAGAAAAGGGGAGTAGCCATCCTAGAGAATTTCTCAATGAATCTCCTATAGTAGCTCGCATGTCCTAGGAAACCTCTCGCTTCCCTTTGAGTTTTGGGTGAAGGGATACTCAGAATAATTTCTATCTTTGCAAGGTCAACTTGGATACCTTTGTCGTAAATAAGATGGCCAAGAACTACTCTTGCATTGCATGTTAATTTGTACCTTTTATCACTCAAGGAAAGATGATATTCTTGGCAACGAAGAATAACCTTTTCTATATTTTTTAGGGCCTCTTGAAATGAATCACCAAACACATAATAGCCATCCATATATATTTCCACACACTCAGGATCAGTAATGGCCAGGAATTCCCTTTGAAAGGTAGTCGAGGCATTCCATAGCCCAAAGGGGAGTACTCGGTAAGAAAATATACCCCATGGACATGTAAAGGTGGTTTTGTCTTGATCCTCGGGTGTGATCTGTATCTAGTTATAACCACTAAATCCATCTAGAAAAGAGAAGTACTTCTTACCAGCAAGGGTATCAAGCACCTGATCGATGAAAGGAAGGGGGAAGTAATCCTTAAGAGTGGATTTGTTCAATTCTCCATATTCAATGAAAATGCACCATCTCCCATGTTTTTTTGGGACTAACACCAATGGGGAGACCCACTGGCTATCAGAAATAGGATAGATAAAATCAACATCTAATAGTTTTTGCAATTATTCTTTTACAACATCTCTTAGAGTTGGGTTCATACGCCTTTGGGATTATCAAACAGGACGAGCTCCATGCTCAATATAAATGTAGTGAGTACAGGTTTTAGGAGGGATGCCTTTCATATCTTCGTAACCCCATGTAAAGGCATCAAGATGGTTTCACTACAAATTCATAAGTTTCTCTTGCTGGGATGAATCCAAGTCTGAACTAATATGAAAATATTTTCCTGGACTAATCTCAATAAGAGTGGTATCGAGATCAAGATTACACAGAGATTTTGCTAGAGACGGTGGTGAGGGAGGTTGAGAATCCTGACTTTCCTGAAAATCTAGACTAAAATTTGGTTCAATGAATCAAAATTGGGCATGGCGTCTAGATTGTTCAGGAAGTTTTGTATCTCACCGTCTTGTGAGGACTCAGAACAATGATGTAACATAAATATAGACTGAGTCTCCTCATCACTATTGTAATCTAACATAAAAGTGTCTCGGAGCTCCTGAATGGATCTAGTGGGTGGATATAAGTCGATATTCTTCCTAGAATCTCCATGGGAAATATACATGTCATAAGAACGACATCCAATGTAAGCATTAGTTGTAGCAAGCCATGGTCATCCCAAGATCAAGGGATGTCGTCCCACAGGATTATTTGGTTTAAGCACAATGAACTCTGCGAGATATTCCCAAGAATCTAATTAAATGACCACATCAACCAATACCCCTTCTGGCTTGATTTTAGATATGTCTGCCAATTCAAGCATGCTGGGAGTAGGACAAATATGGGCCAATCCAAGTTGATCCATGGTTTTCTTGTAATAAAATTAATGGTTTCCCCCAGGTATATAAGCAAATTATAGACAAGGACATCACCTATCTGAATAGAGAAAATAGGGTTTCCAGGGTTAATATATTTTTCCATGTACATACACCCTGTCATTAACTCTGCTTCTCTTCCATCAGATTGAATGGTTTGGGGTTCCAATCTTCTCCTTCCTGGCTTCTTGAGACAGAGTTACCTAATGATTTTTGTACATATTGGGATCTCTTTGATAGCTTGGAGCAAAGGTACCTTTATAAAAGGATTCCTAAGCTCAGAAGCCAGACTGGACTCAGGAATGGGGTCATTCCTCTCCACAACTAACCTCTTTGGATAGGGAGGCCAGTTTGAAGAGGATGCAAAAGGATTTGAAGGTAAGGGGATGGGATGAATGGTGAAATCTCTCACAAAATGGTGAGGATTTTTCTCCTCACCTTTCTCTTCGATAATCACCATAGGCTGCTTCTTCTTTTCTGAGGTTACTAACTTCCCCGATCTTAATTGGAGATATTTTACTCCAACTGGCATATACTGATATCTGGATGAAGGAAGCAGGTTCATGGAATGGATCATTTGTACCACTTTGTTATTGAGATTTGGTATGGGTTGGGTAAGAAGTTGAAAAGGTTAAAACGGTGGAGGAAAAGCTAATGGTGGCATAGGCTGACTTAACTGGGGCAATGACGGTTGTGGAATTAGGTAAGGTGCATATGTAGGTGGGTATGATGGCATAGGTGCAGGATAGGAATGGTGTGAATGGTTTTTCCCTCTCCATCCTTGTTGCCAAGATTGGGATGGTTTTCCATAGTGATATTGGTTCCCATGCTGCCAATGTTGATATTGATTAGTGTTGGGATAATAATATGGATGTGCATTATAACTAAAAAAATGCAGTGGGAGTTCATGAGAAATTCCTACACTTACCTGAGGCCAGTTTCTTCATGCTCCCATAGCATGCAATGATTCAGCTTCGGGTTTCCCTCCTTCAAATACAACTTTCAGCCTAGGTATGGAGGGACATTTTTCCGTGGCATGGTTCTTTGCGCAAACTGCACATTTATTAGTTCCTTTAACATCAAGAGGACATTCTCTTAAAATATGTTTTTTTCTACATTTTGGAAAAAAAATAGACAATGACTATTTTTCCTCTACAAGTTTTTGCTGGAATTTCAATGTGTCTATTTGTTTGGTAACAATATTCGTTATTTCAATTTTCATATTTTTCATTTTTTTCTCCAATCCAATGATCATAGCATCAATAGATTTGGTTTTCTTATTTCTATTTCGAATTTATTTACTGGATCTATATTGTTTCCTTAATAATTTCCTGCACAAGTCACAGATTTGATCAAACGGTTTCTGGGTAATATCCCCTTGCCCTAAAAAATTTAAATTATTCCAAGCATGATTAGTAAGCCCACATAATAACAAGGTCCTAATGGTACTCAGATCAAATTTGTGCTTTGACCTTTGGAGGATATACAGGAATCTCTCTAAGTATTCCTCTAAGGTATCATCGTCATTTTTCACAA